>QRFJ01001895.1:0-47500 GCA_006176705.1 Cocos nucifera | reverse complement strand
AGAACACAACTCTCTTCATCGTCTTAAGAATCGTCTGCGACTATGTGCCATTTGAAACATTAAATTATATCAAAAGCAAAGATGCATTAACTAAGGCTTAGACTTGCGCACAATTGCTTGTAGGTACACAAAAGGGAATAGCTGCCACGTAACATCATGTTACAGGATGCATACAGTGGTTCCGAAGTAAAATTTCATCCTGGTCAAAATTTGGATCATGTGACATGAGGCTCCTAGCTTGTTCAACTTTAAATGCTGTGAATTTTTATCACGTTAGCGCAAAGCAAAATCATTTGCATGGTGATGCCATGCGACATATGCAAAAAAACACGACCAAAACCAAAGAACAAGCAACATCAAAGGCGTTTACTAGAGAATATGAATGGAGTTGCGTAAGGTGTCTGTCAGCTTCTCGCGGGCTTGTATAGGACAACGGTCACATACTTGGACTGAAATCTGTGAGTTAAACCAAGGGCGATCAATGACTGAGAAGCCCATTCTTTCTCTATGAAAAGGTGGTTGAGAACTACATGTTGGGGTTTTGGAGAAGCTTCCTCAGATTGTTGCATCCCAAGAACAGTAAGGTGCGACTGAGGTGGCACAGCTGGTGGCTCCTTTGCAAAGTCCTGATCTGAAGGTAACGACCAACTGTAGCTAGAGTCTGGTGATGGTGGTGACTCAAATTCAGCAACATTTTCTGGATTTTCTGGAACATAATCCTGCATTATGGAAAAGAAGACAACAAAAAAAGCTACTTACTCTCCAAAAGAATAAATTCTAGTGCGACTCCTTGGCATGGAAGGAGTGTTGTGCACTTTAAAAAAAATTTCTAGACACGGAGATCACTCCCGTTCAACTATGCCATGGAAGGGACTAGATAATTCAACTCACACCTCATCTACTGCAAACATTTTTCTAGTGATATTCTTTCATATTGAAGCACCCTTATTTGCAGAATCATGGTTATGTAGACTCACATGGACATCAAGGAGATTGGTGACCTGGCCCATTTCATCAGTTATGCAAGGAAGATCAGGAATATGTTTGCTTTCTCCATCTACAATGAATTTGTACTGGTAGACTCCAGATGGGAGGACCAACAAAATGGAATGGACCTTTCCTGACCTCTGCAGAGCCTTCCTGAACATTCATGTCATGTTTAATTGACAATCTTTTGAAGCATTTTAAATTACAATGAAAAAGAAACCTGGATAAAAATATGCAGACATGAAATTCTTTGAAGCAAAATATGATGCAAAAGTATAGTTCTTTAAGGTTCTTGTGGTTGCTATTATACCTTGTGTTCCAATTGTCCCATGATCCTTCCACTAAGACATCATTTCCTCCCAGGTTCCATGATATCAATGTTGGGATTCCCTTTTCAAGTGGACCATCCCAAGGTTCATGCACTTCATTCATCCAAAGTTGATTAAAAAGTGGAGGGGAATCAGTAGCTCTTAGCAAGGGAGGCACGGGAATCTGAAACATTAAGTTACCTCTAAACTTCATTTTAAAACAATGCAGGCATGATAGCCACATTGGATACTTAGGAATCTCGTAACTTATTTCATAGAAAGAATCAGTTTCCATAACAATCTAAAAGAGGTCATAGCACATGGTCCGCATGGTATCAGAACTTACTAGAACATTGGCTGAAGGTCATTCATCAAATTTGAAAGCTAATTTTCTTGATAGAACATACTCCTGAGAAAGCTAAGCACATGAAGAAAGCTCCATACTGCTGTTTAATGTCGGAGTTTTCAAGCAGTCAGAGTTATCTTTAAGAGGAACCCCAAGGGACATTATCAAATTGTCACTCATTAATAATTCATACGCAACACTATCTATTCTGCAAAATGGCTTGGACGATACTCAGGATTCTAGGAATTCTAGCACTCAGTTCTGCTGTAACATACCAAAACTTTAAATGCATGCACAGACCAGGCGAACCAACTATATACTATGAATAAAAATTGGTGAGACAGAACCCAGCAGCATAGTGAGATAATTTTCACAGCAAGATGTATCTAGAATTATAAATACACTAGATTTCTGTAGCTACAAATGATTATTAGAAAGCATCGCCTTCTGAAAGCATGAAAAGTACAATTTGCTTCTACAAAATTGAATATAGCAGATAAAAATTGGTGATGTAACAACAAGACATGGTCAACGATTGCAGTGGGAGAGAATTACATGGGACCAGATGAAGATGCACGCTTAAACAGTGCCTCTATAAATGGACTATAAACAAAATCTCCACTTAAAATTTTGTCTTCCAACATCTGGACTCATTGAATCACTCACTTAAGCATTTTAAATGCTTGCTGCAAGGAGAATTTGCTTCACTTTGAATAGGAACTTCTACTATACCATGTTAATCTATTAATTGAAGACAAATTAAACTGAAATGAAATAAATCTACAATCTAAGCCAGCACCAAAATTCCCTTCCTTGAGCTTTCAATTTTAAAAGAAACAAAGGAGAGCTGAAACAATAAGTTAACATGAAGTTAAGAAAAGACATGTTCGAAGCTGCAGTGGATTATAACATGCTTCTTTAATATGTCCTGAAGCACCGAGACCAATCCCAAAGACAGAGAAATGAGAAAAACAATGAAAATTGCTTACATGGAAGTGCCACTTGAAGGCAATAGATATGGTGCCCTTTTCATTATAGCAGGGTTCTAAAGACTGAACCTGATGGGCCGGTTAAACCATCGACCAACCACATCTGCAGTCCAGACCATATCAATAAACCGTGTTCCAAGAAAAATCATTTTCCTTTTCAAAAATCACTTTGAACTGCTGACCAGCAGCTCATTTGAACTGTTCGGGGTTCATATGAATTAAAGGCTTAGATGGGGGCAACCATTGGTCTAGGGATCTTTCAAGATAAGAGTTGAGAAACCCATCATTCTTTCTCTGTTCCACTTGTTCTATCTTTGTGTTCTGCTCTCTGCTTGTTGATGGCAATGACCTCCAGGAACATATGCCTCTCTCCCTTGCCCTCCCCCAACCTGTTCCACGTCATTACCTCAAGCATTTCCAAGGATCCCATTCTCCAACCAATTGGAAGCAACTCCTCTCTTTTCTCTCTTAAGGCACGAACTCAAATTTGATTTTGATTCTTCATCTACTTCAATTATTTGATATTAGTTAAATCTTATAAAGCTTATGTCAAGGAGGATCTTGGGAAGAAGAGATCAATTTGGACATCAATGTAACATGGGTGATGCATCTTGATAGTTAAGTAACAGATTTGTTCTTCTCTGGTTTTGATCAAAACAGAGGATGGCTTATACAATATTCCACAAGAATTTGATATATAAATCTGGCTCTTCAAATTTATAATAATATGATAATATATTTTATTTATAAAATTTGTGATTATTTCTAACATAATTTGCAATTTGATAAAAAAATAATTATATGCATGGTATTCCGTACCAGTCCGAACTGGCCGGTACATCCCATACCTTACCATATTGGTAGGGAACCGGAACGGTTCAGACCGATTTTTCGAAAAATGGTCTGAACCAAACCGAACCGGTCGGTTCCGGTTCGGTACGATACGGGCTGGTACCGGACAGTTTGGTCCGGTACAAGGCGGTACGGTATCGGTATAGGATGGTACGTACTGGTATGGTACGGTTTTCTTTTTTTCTTTTTTTTTTTACCGTTGGGTAAGATTTTTTTTAATTTTTTATTGACAAAATGGGGCAATACGGGACGGTACGGTACTGTACCGGCCGGCAACCGGCATGGGTTGCAATACCGAGTCCGCGAACCTTGATTATATGTAATGAGATACAATATTGTGATACTATTTGATTACATAAAAGTGCTGAAAATTATGAGAAAATGCTAAAAAGCTGTATTCAACCTTTTGCTACATACTTGTACTTGTACTTGTCATATTTCCAGTGACTTGAGGATTGTACCAGTGACCCATAACCCAGGTTCGATCAGTGGTCCAGGTTTTACCACATTTCATTATAGAAGCATGAACATGTGGAAGCAGCAAGGCTATCATGTTTGGCATACATCCAGCATATTCATGATGAGAATGATGTACCAAGGAGAGCTTTGTAATTTTATTTTGATAATTGGAACACAAAAGTTGTAGTTTTCCATGAGCCAGCAAAGAAATAAATCTAAAGATAAAGGCAAAGAGCATCCATCAGTCATCCTGGCTCAACAAACAAGAACGTCCAGTTGCAAAGCATCAGTTGATGGTTTAGTTATCCAGCAAAAATCATACAATGAGGTGTTATGTGGTGCATTATTCATATCCACTGCACACAGTAGGAGGATGCTGGATGTATGATTAATGCACTGACAAGATAAGCAATTTACAATACAAGTAACTGATTGTCAAACTTCGGCATACACCTTCAATGACATCTTTCCAGAACCAGAGGTGATTTGGCTTGTCCAGGACTGCACCTGATCAACAGAAAGGCACTGTTGGTCGATATCCTGGTTGGAAGCCAAAACAAACAAAGCATCCAGCTCAAGGATGAGGTCATGTATAGAGGAAAGAATTGATGCGATGAGCTTTTAGAAGTCTTCAATCACTAATTTTGAATTTAAGTTTTAGTTTTCTTAGCCTTCATTTTTTTTTTCACTTTTAGGCTTACTTCAGTTGTACAGTGGAAATTATACAATAGAATCTCATGATTTAGATGGTTCAAGTTAAATGTGACATGGTACCTTAAAGTGCATTATGAGTGCTGATTAACAAATGAGAGAAAAATGAGAAGAGAGGATTGGCACTCCAAACCACTAGGCCATCCATGTGCCCTATTCCCCCTTCTTTTCTCACTTAGAACCTAGGCATCGACATACATCACACGAATTTTGAGGATTTCTTTCTCGATTGATAAGATTTATACTTGCAAGGTTGCTATGTTTTATGGAAGACCAGTTTTGGATAAAGGTATTTCTAACTTTCTGGAGCATTACATGCTAAGTTTTTATCTTATATTCTTTTCAATATCTTCTTTCTTATCATGTTTTCCTGTCTCCCCAATAATTATCTCCTTTTCTCTCATTCTTAATGAGAATTTGCTATGATTTATTCACTACTTTAATGGTAGGCCAAAGTCAAAATCAGTTCAACCATTAAACTATTCAACTCAGCCAAATCAACATCAAGAGATATCATAATGGCATGAAGTGACACCAAAAATGTGATCAAAAATAGATCCTTAAAAAGTAAGCAAGTGATAAATAAATTCTAGATTTAAATTATTTTCAATTTTGAGCTACATTTCCAAGCAATTTGCTATCTAATTGAGTATTAGGGGTCTTTTATAAAAGCCTTAGATGTATGTTGCATACTTTATATTTTCTTGTAATTCTAGTACTAATTTTCTAGTACAATCTTTTATGTTGGTTATTTTAACACCTTTTTTAGGGTAGGAACACTATCTACATACTTTTGGTCTAGTTTGGTAAGGAAAGTTTTGTGCATGAACTGATTTGAAAGTTGTTCATGTAGGGTTACATATGTTGACCTTAGATTGATTTTGATAATAATAAAAGCATTTGAGTATAAATTATAAAGTTACTAATATTGTTTATGAGGATGTGTAGTTGTAAATTTCAAAAACTCGTAAACTCCAAATGTTTCCCAATATCTAAGTGAAAAATCACCCCTCAAGATTTGAAAGAAGAAACTCAAGAATGAACACATTCTTCACGAGATTTTAATGAAGATTAAATCAAGTCAAGAAGGCAAGTCTAGCTTACAAATCAAATTGAAGAACTAAGGTTGACAAACAACCTTTAACACACTTGGCACGCAAACTGAGCCGACCCAATCAAAAACTGAGCCAACTTAGTCTCAGTGGATATAAAAGATAGAAAGTACAGAAAGATAAATATTCAGGATCCAGGAGACTTAGCCGATTCAATTTTCAACTAAGCTGATCCAGTGAACAACTTGACCGACCCAATTAGAAGGATAGCCGACCTAGTCTTAGAAGGCAGCAAAAGACTGATTTTTCAATCTATTGATATTGAACTGATCCAGCTAGAAACTAAGCTGACCTAATGAGAATTGAACCGACCCAATGACTGGTAACATCCTTACTGCCTTCTGAAGTTCGGCCAATATCAAGATCGGTCCGAAAGAGCATTGGGGTTCACCGTTAGCAGGTAGTTGTTGCTTATTCTGGATTGAAGATCAGGCTTGCAATGATGACAAGATCCTTTTACTGCTCAAGTTCATCCAATTGACATACATGACGTGGGCTAACTAGGTCTACCATTGTCAGGAGAGGAGGAAGGAATTCGGCAGCTTTCAAGACCAGCCCAGCAGACAAAGTCGGGCTATATTGAGATTTGACACTCGATAAGGTTCTACCAATACCAGGACCAGAGTCGGTTAACAAATTCCTTCACTGTTCAAGTTTAGCTGGACAAAGTTCATCATATCTTTGACGAGCTCTACAGTCGTTGGAAAAGAGTTGTTGATCATAGTTTAGGTCGTCCGGCATACATGCATTGGAGGTCGCTTGAACTTCAGCAGGAGCTATTTTACTCCTAACAATACATATATATATATATATCTATATATTTTACTCCTAACAATACATATATATACATACATACTTATACATATATATACATATATCTATATATATAGATACATGAAATAGACTGGGCTCCGATCGATACATACATACTTATACATATATATACATATATCTATATATATAGATACATGAGATAGACTGGGCTCCGATCGATCGGATCCCAGTCTATATCCGTTCAGATCTCCGACCGTTGGATGAGCGCGGATCTCCAAACACAGGCACCTAAAAAGTCACGCCTTCACAGCTGAAAAAAAGCACGCGACTGTGCGCGCCTGAAAAACTTGAAACGCTATTTTTTTCAGGTATTTTTTCAGGAAGGTGTTTTTTTTCACGCCTGTAGGCGCCTCCAGGCCTAAAAAAAAAAAAGAAAACACTTCAGGGCTGAAAAAAACTTCAAGGCTGAAAAAAAAACTTCAAGCTTAGGAAAAAACCTACATGCGCCTAAGGCTTGAAAGAAAGAAAAAACCTATAGGCGCCTACAGGACGCCTAAGTTCTAAAAAAAACCACCTGTAGGTGCCTAATGGCGCCTAAGGGCTGCCCAAGTTCCGAACACAAAAAAAAGATTGTAGGTGCCTAAGGGCTGAAAAAAAATCTATAGGTGCCTACAGACTCCTAAGGGCCGAAAAAAACCTGCCTGTAGGCGCCTACGGGCGTGAAAAAAAAAACACCTTAGAAAAAAGCAGCATTTTGATTTTTTCAGGCACGCATAGTCGCGCGCTTTTTTTCAACCGTGAAGGCGCGACTTTTTAGGCGTGGTTCGAAGATGCGTGCTCATCCAACGGCCAAGGATCTGATCGAATATAGACTGGGATCTGATCGACCAGAGCCCAGTCTACCCCATAAATACATAGATGCATACATACATACATACATATATATATATATATATATATATATATATAGATACACATATGTATATATATATACCTACATCCACATCCACATACATGTGCGTGTATGTATATAGATACATGTATATGTATATGTATCTATATACATACACGCACATGTATGTGGATGTGGATGTAGGTATATATATACATATATGTGTATCTATAGATGTAGGTACACACACACACACACATACATACATACATACATATACACACACATACATATATATATATATATGCATACATATATACGTATGTATGTATGTATACATGTAATATATACATGTATGTGTGTATGTACGTATACATATATGTATGTATACATGTATGTATGTATGTATACATACATATATACATACATACATACATACATGTATACATACATGCATACATATATATGTATGTATATCTATATGTAAATGTATATATATCTATATGTATATGTATGTATATATCTATATCTATATGTATATGTATATGTATATATACATGTATACATGTATATATTGTATGTATATATACATGTATATACATGTATATGTATGTATATACACATGTATATATACATATATATTTACATGTGTATATATATATGTATAATTGTATATATGTATATATATACATACATGTTAGTGCAAAAAATGGTGCTAACGCTGGAGTTTTTGGAGCTGGAGAAGATAAGACCGCCGACGAGACCTACAAGATAAAAGTCCTAGCCGGAGCTGGCGCTAGTGCGATTTGGATTTGATTGTAACTGGAGAAAGCATTCATGAAAGTGAGGAGCTCATAGCCCGAGGTTGCATCCACCAGTTGATCAATCCTAGGTAGAGGGTAGCTGTCTTTTGGACAGACTTTATTCAAATCTATAAAGTCTATGTACATCCTCTATTTGTCATTTGCTTTCTTGACAAGAATGATATTTACAATCCAGTCCGGATAAAACACTTTTCGAATGAAATTGGCTTTAAGAAGCTTGTCGACCTCATCCATGATGGCCTTCTACCGCTCTGATGTAAAGCTGCGCTTCTTTTGCTTTACTGGCCGACGTTTAAGATCCACAGCTAAACAATGTTCCATTACTTCTGCATCGAACCCCAGCATATCTACGGGCACCCAAGCAAAGACGTTGACATTCTTCCGCAAGAAGGCGATAAGCTACTTTTTGAGCTCTCCTCTCAGGTTGGAGCCAATTTGAACGGTATGATCCTCATGCCCGTCATCTAAGAAAACTGCATCAAGATCTTCAATTGGTTCCCCTCACTCTTCAGTCAAATCATCATGGGTATCAAGCCCATCCACTGGACAGGATTCTACCTACCTTCCCCCTTGCAAGGCAATGGTATGATAGTATCGTGCTAGAGCCTGATCTCTTTTAACTTCTCCAACTCCATGGTTTGTCCGAAACTTCATCTTCAAGTAATACGTGAAAACCACAGCCCGAAGTATATTTAAACCAGGTCGGCCAAGAATTGCATTATAAACAGGAGCCTTCACTACTGGAAAATCAACTTGAGCTTTTGATTGCCTTGGGCACCGACCTACCACAATAGACAAAGTAATTATTCCTTCAATCGGCACTGCATCGTCGGTGAATCTCACTAATAGGAAGCTTATTGGCCTCATGCAATTATTAGTGTTGGTGCAGAATCTGATTGACGCTGGAGCAGGAAAGACGAGGTTGCCGCCTGGGACCTGCAAAACAAAGTGCTATCCGAAGTCGGGGATGGCGGCTCTAACAGGACCCTCCGATGATCAAGTCAGCTCTTCTAGCAAACAGAAATGGAGTGCTCAGAAAAAAGTGGTAGAGTGTCGAGAAGGAGAAGAGAGGTTAGAGAAAACATATCTGGAGGCTCTCTTTTATAGACGGAGTGTGTAACAAACTGATGACGACAACCGTAACCATCTGATAATGGACCACTCAGGACCACATGAAGTTTGTTACGAAGAGTGGTGTCCGTTGTCGCGACTTGTCCGTCGAGAGTGGTGCCCGTTGTCGCGACTTGCCCGTCGAGAGTGGTGCCCGTTGGGGATTAATAGTAGAAGTTCGGATGAAGTTACACTGGTGGTGAAGAGCTCCAAGTCACGATAGTTCAAGAGAAGTTCGGACTTCTTTAGGGTCGTCTGCATGTAGGTCGACTTGCATTGTATTGAGAGCTGAACTTGCATAGAAAATAAGATCCTTCTGGGTGACCGCTGGAGGTTCGACAGAAAGAAATTCTTATCGATCGGTGGATCCGACTGCAAAGAGTGCGAAGACCTGTGACTGGAGGAGTTCAAAAGGAGATCTGACGGAGGAGTTCGAAAAGAGTTCGACTTATAGAGAAGCCCAGCTGAAGGAGAAGTCCGAAAGGAGGAGACTTGCAAAGAAGCCCAGCCGAAGGAGAAGTTTGGGAAGAGGAGACTTGCAGAGAACCCCGACTGAAGGAGAAGTCCGGAAGGAGTTCGACTCGCGGAGAGGTCTGGAAGAGATCCGGAAGGAGTTCGACTGGCAGAAAAAAGTCCGGAAGGAGTTCGACTGGCCCCCAAGCTGGTCAGGCTAGACTACCCAAGGGGCACTTACTGTTCAAGTTCATCCGAAGGGGATCCAATGATAGGAAGGTGACCGAGATCTCTTTGAGACTAGACATTTAGCCGAATTTCGGCGGGAGCGGATTTATCCCTAGCAATAGTCCCCCTACTCCCGAGTTTGAAATTCGAAGGGAGTACAGATGCAACTGTCAAAGTTTTCACGCCCATCAGGACGGGATGCTTTAACGTCTACCGCGCTAGCGCCAAAACTTCATGAATACGAGGTGATCCAAAAAGATGTTTTTCTAAGCCTCCCGCCGAAACTCTGCTCAAGATACGACGTAATTAAGGATCTGCCCATCGCCACTTCTCTGCCATGACAAGTGGGACACGCAGCGACACAGATCGACCGAATGAGATCTGCGATCATAACTATCTCGGGCTTCCCTTGGCTATTAAAGGCCCTCTTCCTCCTCCGGAGTCCATCCTACCTAAGTCTTCTTCCTTCCTAAGTCCTCACCTTCCTTCTGCCCGAGAGTCCCAGTTCCTTCTCGCGTTCTCTCTACTCCCAGACGCTCTTCTGCTTAATTTTCATCATGCTAACTGTCTTCTCGCCTTTCTCAGTCAACTTAGGTCAGCTTCCCAACCCTTCCCTTTGAGCATTCGCACTTCTTAGATTTCTTGCTCTTTCGGTTTTCTCTAGGAAGTCTATATTTCATTTTTCTTGATTTTTGAGGACTTTTCTAGGATTTATTTTGATCCATGTCTTTCAAAACCTTCCAATCTACCGGTTTGTGGAGCTCGTCTGGGCCGACCTTCTTAGATCATGTTCCTCTAGTCGAGGTTAATCCTAGAAGTATGTTCCATTAGTCTTTCATCTCGGATACCATTTCTTTTGTCCTTACTCCGAACGTCCTATCCCTGATTAGGATATAGTACAGCATCCCACCAGAGTACAACCTTGAACTCCCCGGATCAGGCGACCGCACTAGTTCATCTCCAGCCGGTCGGTTTTGCCTGTATCTAGAAGCCTTGCGCACCGGACTTCGACTTCCACTTCCATCTTTTGTTGTCGCGCTTTTTCGCTTTTTGAACATTTTTTTTGCTTCCATCGTATCGAACTCCTTTCGATTTGTAATTGACTTTCTCTTTATCATCTGACCAAAGTCCGACCAACTGTCTCACTCTTTCGAAATTTTTACACCTTCAAACGCCATCCTTCCGCAAAGAACTGATGGTACTTCTCCCCCAGTTCAGTAAGAAGGGGTTACTGAAAGGTGCTCCTTCCATTCATAACTGGAAGTACTTTTTCGTCCGATATCCGACCTTAATGCTTGACCTTCCTCCCTGGAGCTTCCTTAGGGAGTCAGTCCATCGAGCCCCTAGTTTAGACAGAGCCGACCTCGAGTCTTCTAACAAGCTCAAGGTACACCGAGCTCCTCTTCTCCCGACCTTTTGAAGGAGCAGACTTTATTCAACCTTGGCCTAAGTCCTCTTAACCCCGCCGGTATTAAATACTTTTATATGCATGTATATAAATATATATATGAACTCTCATAAAGTTTCGTATGTACCTTGGCTGACGATAGTTTTTCCTTTGTTGCAAAGATGGATACTGATGCTGTGAAAAGGCTCACCAAGGGCCTTTATGCCGAAAAGAAGAGAAAGGGGGCGGCCCCAGGTGAAAGTTCGAAAAGGGCAAAGGTCGGCGGCCCAAGTTCCGAGGTTCCGGATGTCCCCGTAATTGCTCCTGAAATTGTTTCGGACGTCGAGGTCCTTTCAATCACCAAGGGCAGTGTCGAAGGTGCGGGCTCTCAGCCTCCCGCATCCTCGAGCCTCCCCATAGGGGGACCGGTGTCAGAGCCCCCTACGGAGAGGGAAAGAGGGAATGGAGACGACAAGAAGAAGGCCGTTGTCGTGAAGACGGCCCATAGGGCTCGTCCGGGCGGATCAAGCAACAGCGGCAACGACGATCTGGGGGCGGACCACTTCGGCAATCCGAACATCATTCGAGATCTGACCGATAAGTTCACCCTGCCCGAAGAGGTGGACCACCTAGCCGACCTCAACTGGACGCAGTTCGTCTGGGAGTTTCTCGAAACTTTTCTCAAGATAATCATCTTGCCGCATATCTTTTTCATTTTTCTCTCCTTTCTTTTATCGTATTGTGACTCATCCATGGCAGTCGAGCCACCACATACTTGCCCACCTCAAGAGGGCAAATCGCCAGGAGGTGGAAGCGCTGAAGGTCCAGGGGGACCTTCAAGTCGAGATCGATTGCCTTCAGGGGAAGGTCGCCGAGGCTGAGCGTCTCACGGAGAAGGCGGTGGAAAACGAGAATCTCCGAGGAATGCTTTGGAAAGAGGAGCTCGTCTCGATCGGGCTCAAGGCCGATTGGCCCTAAAGGAGAAAAAGGAGGCCGAGATCAAAGTCACCGAGCTGGAAGTTAAAATGTCAAGGTCTATTTTGGAGGCGGCAGCCCGAGCTGTGGAGTTCAAGACCTCTTTCGAAATGAAAGACTTAAATATCGCATTCGGCCAGAAGGCGTTCATAAAGGGCTTCGAGCTCTATGAAGGCGGGGTGGTCCGAAAGTTTCCTGAGCTTGATCTCAGCTTCCTGGAAGAGAAGCCCGACGAAGAAATGGGGCCGTCCAGTGCTGCAGCCGACCCCTCCCCCGTCGAAGTGGTCTTCGAATCCTTCGAGCCTACTGCCAAGGTGCCCGAGCCCACGCAGGAGCCCAAGGTTGTCTCTGAAGCACTGGTTGAATCCGTTCCCGAGCCCGTGGCTACCCCTAGAGTGCCGAGCTCCTCTACTGCTTCCCCTCTGGAGGTCGAGGGCCTTTAGTAGTTGTATTTTCCTTTTTGCTTTATCCTGTACTCAAAAAAATTTTAATCAATGAAAGTAGAACTTCTTTTAATCAATAGCTTAGAGTGCTTTTCATGCATTGGATGCAGTCCCCCATTGATGCCGAGCCGCTACCTCAAGAAATTTCTTTAAAATCGTAGTTAGAAATTTGAAGAAAGAAGTTCACTACTTGAGAAAGAAATTAAAAAAGGCCGAAGATGAACTTCAAAAATCAAGGAAGAATACGTTGGAGGTGACAATTGAGGTTGCCCACCTTCATAAGCTGCATATGAAAGATTCCGTGACCTTCGCCATCAAGAAGGGCAGCTTCGAGACAGAGTTAGCAGAGCTCAAGTGCCAGCGATAAGTCTTGGACGTTAATAGTGAAGATCGGCTCCCTCGAAGTCAAACGCCAGGCGGCGACGGCGAAGGAGAAGATTCAGTTATTGGAGGGGAGTTAGCCATGGTCTTCTAATAAGGCACGATATGAGTGGGATTGGTCGAAGAAGTTCTCCGCACTTCAAAAGCAGTTGCATGACGCCGAGCTCACTTATGATACCTATTGACTGGGTTAGAGCGAGAGGATATCCAAGTTTAAGCAAAAGCTTCGTGCTGCTAACAGCGAGGTGGCCCGACTCCAAAAACAACTCGATGACAGTCCCCAATCCGGCACAAGCAGGATCGAAGCAGGTTGCCTCCTTGACGAGGACTCTAGGCGAGCTCTCGAAAGTGTTGGGAGGAAGAAGGCCGAGGTTCAACGGCTGAAGATCCAACTATCGTGCGAGCAGCAAGCCATTAAGGATGTTGATGCTGAGTCGGAAGTTTTGAGGAGAAAGTTGCATGAATCTGAAGAGAACTACCGCAAGGCCAACAGGATGTTTCGCGACAACTTAATAAGAAGAAAGAAACTCGAGAAGGAGGTTGCCAGCCTTAAGGAGTCCTTGGTGATGGCTAGCAGTCGCAAGTCCGAGGAATCCGATCCTTCTTAGGACTTCGGCTTCATCTTGCTTCTCTATTTTTTTTTTTTGTACGATCTTACAGACCTTTACATTTATCTTCGCCTTGTAATCAGTTTTGTCTTTAATAAAACAACATTTTCTCCTATTGTCCTTCATTCTATACGAACTCAATGTTTGTCGATTGCTTTATATGCCTTACTTCATCTTTCATTGGCGTAACTATTGGAGGTGTCAACTCGGATATCTGATCCTGCATCAGGAAGAGGTTCTTTGCCGAACTCTGTTTTTATTAGGGCAAGGTTCTCGAGATGAGGTCTTTTTCCTTTTTTCCATTCCTTACAGGGCCATAGGGCCATGCAAGGGCTGTAGGGGCACGTTGGAGCCGTTGGAAGGGCCTCTCCCTTCATCCCATCTTAAGATTAACAAGGTCTTCACCTTGCTCATGTTAGGATGAGGTTCTCCTCCTGTTCCTAATAGGGCTGTAGGGGCACGTTAGGACCGTTGGAAGAGCCTCTCCCCTCATCCCATCTTAAGATTAACGAGATATTCGCCTTGCTCATGTTAGAACGAGGTTCTCCTCCTGTTCCTAACAGGACTGTAGGAGCATGTTAGGGCCATTAGAATGGCCTCTCCCCTCATCCCGTCTAAGATTAACGAGGTCTTCGCCTTGCTCATGTTAGGACGAGGTTCTCCTCTTATTCCTAACAGGACTGTAGGGGCACATTAGGACCGTTGGAAGGACCTCCCCTCATCTCGTCTTAGATTAATGAGATCTTCTTCTTCGTTTAAGAACGAAGTTCGATCAAATCATTTCTTGTAACGACGCAATTTCACAAACAGAGATATTGAAAAGGAAAAATTTTATTAAGGTCAGATTACTGGTGATACACTCACAAGTTCTCCGAATTTCAGGATCACGGGAGAGTTGTCCCTCCGAGCTCCTTCAAATAATACGTTCTGGGCCAGACGACCTCTTTGACTTCATATAGGCCTTCTCAATTTGGCGCGAGCTTTCCTTGGTTCTGAAGTTATGAAACAGCCGCTCACCGAAGCAACAAGTCTCCCACTTTGAATACTATCTCTGACTTTTGAGTTGTAGTAGCAAGCTACTTTCTGTTTGTAGGCTGCCATCCGGATCCAAGCTTCTTCCCTCTTTTCTTCCAGCAGGTCGAGGTTGACCCTAAGATCTTGTGAGTTAGACTGCTCATTGAAAGCCACGATCCGTGCCAATGGGAGTTTGAACCCGATTGGGATGACTGCCTCCGTTCCGAAGGCCAAGACGAACGATGTTTCTCCAGTTGGCGGTCTTTGGATAGTTCGATATGCCCAGAAAATGGATAGAGTTCATCAACCCAAGTCCCCCGTGCTTTCTCGAGTTTTGCCTGATACCTTGAAGTAGGGTTCTATTGGTCACCTCGGCTTCACCATTTACCTGTGGGTGAGCCACTGATGTAAGATTGTGAGAAATATTCAGGTCCTCATAGAACTCGGCAAATTTTGTTTCGGCAAACTATCATCCATTGTCTATTATGAGAGTGCATGGCAGGCCGAACCTGCAAACAATTGACATCCAGACGAAGTCCTGCACTTGGGCCTCAGTAATCTTTGCTAAGGGTTTGGCTTCGACCCACTTTGTGAAGTAGTCAATCGCCACCAGGAGGAACTTCCTCTATCCGGACACCGTGGGAAAGGGAACACGTCCATCCCCCACTACGTAAATGGCCATAGGGCGCTTAGGGGGGTAAGTTCGGATGCCGATTGTCTTTGAATATTTACATTTATTTGGCATCAGTCATACCTTCTGACATACTCTATAGAATCATTGTGCATTGTTGGCCAATAGTAACCCTGCCAAAGTAGCTTATGAGATAAGGACCGAGCCCCAAAATGACTCCTGTAGTTCCTTCATGCACTTCCCATAATGCAAAGTCGACATCAGAGGGTCGGAGGCATTTTAAGAGTGGCAATGAATATGACCTTTTGTATAACTTGCTTTCATAGAGAACATACCGAGAGACCTGGTTCCATAATTTTAGAGCTTCTTTTGGGTCATGAGGCAGAACTCCGTCTTTGAAATAAGTGAGCAGTGGGTCGATCCAACTCGGCTCATGCTCGACTTGCATTATGGGCTGCGGTTCATCCGAACTCGAGCATTTCAGGACTTCGAAGAAAACTTCCTTGGGCAGTTCGGCCAGAGCCAGTGTAGCCAATTTAGAGAGGTCGACTATAGTGTTTTCCACTTTTGGAATCCATTGGATGCCGAAACTCTTGAAGGCTGGAATCAAATTCCTCACTTTCTCGAGATACTTTATCATACTTTCCTCCTGAGCTTCATAACTGCCACTGACTTGTCCGACTACCAATTGGAAATCGCTGTACACTTGGAGGTCTGCTTCCAACTCCTTGGCTGTCCTTAGTCCTGCTATCAGAGCTTCATATTCGGCCCCATTGTTCGTCACAGAAAATTCGAAGCACAGCACGTGGGCAATGACTCCCTCCGAGTTCACCAGAATCAGTCCAGCACATGCACCCGAATCATTGGATGAGTCATCAACATACAGGGCCCAGAAGCCTTCCGGAAGATCGGCCTTTTCTTCAGAGCTCGGCTACAGCCATGAAATACTGACTTTATTCTATTCAAGTTTGGCCTCATCCGGGATAGTGCATTCCACTATGAAATCTGCTAGTATTTGAGCTTTGATCGACGACCGAAGTTGGAAGTTGATGTCAAATTCTGTAAGTTCAATTGCCCATTTCGCGATTCTTCCGAAGGCATCTATTCGATAAAGAACTGCCTTGATTGACTAATCAATGAGGGTTATGGTGTGCCCCTAGAAGTAAGGTCGGAGTCTCCAAACTGCAATTAGTAGAGCATAAGTTAGCTTTTCTAACTTCATATACCTGATCTCGGCGTCCCTCAAAACTCGGCTTATGTAGTAGATTGGCCGCTGCACTTTCGCCTCTTAATTAAGACTGTTGCAAGGGCCGCTGGGGAGACCGCCAAATACAAAAACAATCCTTCTCCAGGTTCGGGCTTGGCCAATAGGGAGGCGAGCCAAGGTAGCTCTTGAGTCCCTCAAATGCCTGTTGACATTCATCGTCCCAGCAGAAATTCTTCAGCTGTTTGAGAACTCGAAAGAAGGACATACATTGCTCGACCGACCTCGAAATGAAGCGGTTCAGGGCTGCCACCTTTCCAGTCAGGCACTAAACTTTTTTGATTAATTTTGGGGCCGTCACCTCTTGAATGGCCCGAATCTTCTCCGAATTTGCTTCAATCCCACACCTCGACATCATGAAACCCAAAAACTTCTCCGAAGTCATGCCGAAGGCACACTTGGTTGGGTTCAATTTCATCTTGTATCTCCGAAGGGCACTAAAAGTCACCTCAAGGTCGGCTATGTGATTTGTTGAAGCTCAACTCTTGACAAGCATGTCATCCGCATACACCTCCATGTTGCTACCGATCTGTTCCTTGAAGATCTTATTGACCAGACGCTAGTACGTTGCTCCTGCATTTTTGAGTCCGAAGGGCATGATCCTGTAACAATAGAAACCACGGTCAGTAATAAAAGTAGTTTTTTCCTCGTCCTCCAGTGTCATTCGAATTTGATTATAGCCGAAGAAGGCATCCATGAAGGTGAGGAGCTCGTGGCCTGAAGTTGCATCCACCAGTTGATCAATTCTGGGCAAAGGATAACTATCTTTCGGGCAAGCCTTGTTCAGCTTCTTAAAGTCTATACACATCCTCCATTTGTCATTGACCTTCTTGACAAGGACCATAATAGAAACCCAGTTCAGATAGGAGACTTCTCAAATGAATCCGGCCTTGAGGAGCTTATCAACTTCTTCTGCAATTGCCTTCTCTCCGGGGCGTGGTTGCATACCTTTTCTTTCACTGACCGGTACTTCGGATCAACAGCCAGTCGATGTTCCATGACTTCAGCATCAATTCCTAGCATGTCTGCAGGAACCCAAGCAAAGACATTCGCATTTCTCCATAGAAATTCGACGAGCTGCTCTCGCACACTTGCTCCCAAATTGGAGCCGATCTACACCATGTACTCTTTATTCCCATCATTCAAAGAAACCGAGACAAGATCTTCCATCGATTCTTCCCTTTCTTCCGCGAGGTCGTCCCGGACGTCCAACCCATCAACTGGGCAAGGGTCGAACTGCTCATCCTTTTGCATGACGATTGAATGCAATGCCTTGCCAGAGCTTGATCTCCCTTGACCTCTCCAACCCCATAACTTGTTGGCAACTTCATTTTCAGATAGTAGGTCGATACTACTGTCCGAAGTGCATTTAAACCAGGTCGGCCGAGGATAGCATTGTAAGCAAATGGAGCTTTTACCACTAAGAAGTCCACTTGCGCTCGGCATTGCTTCGGATATCGTCCCACAGCCACACTTAAAGCTATCACGCCTTCAACTGGCACTGCACTACCGGTGAAACCAACCAATAGAGAATTCATTGGTCCAAGTCGGTTATCAAATATAGACATTTTGGAAAAATCATCATAAAACAAGACATCGACCGAACTTTCATTATCAACAAGAACGCGGCGTACATCATAATCGGCAATATTTAAAGTGATTACAATCGCATCGCTGTGCGGGATTGTGCATCTTCTTTAGTGAAGGCAACAGGCTCCTCAGTTCTCCTTTTAGCCGACCCCTCAGACCCATCGATCTCCTCCCACCCAAGTCCTCCGGAGATGGTATTGATGATGCCGAAGGATGGCCGATCTCCTGGTTGCTCCTCCCTCCTCGATGGCTCTGGTTGCAGCAATGCCCTTGGCCGATCGTCCCTCGCCTCCGGTCGGCGTCTTAGAAATCGGCCCAGCCGACCCCGACTGACAAGCTCCTCAATCTCGTCTTGGAGCTGAATGCATTCCTTAGTATCGTGACCGTGATCACGATGGTAAAGACAGTACTTATTTGGATTGTGCTTGCCAGAGTGTGCATCCTCTCCGGCCTTAATAGCTGTTTCTTGATCTCCATCAGCACTTGAGTTTGTGGAGCATTGAAAGGAGCATAATTATGGAACCTTCTGAGGGGAGGGGACTTCTTCGCGCCCTTCTGTCAGGACTTCTTTAACGATGAGCTCAAGGGGAAGTTCGGGCTCGCTTACGCTCAGGAGTCCAGGAGCGCAGCCAAACTTCATTCGGCTTTTCTTCAACTGTGGACCTGCTAGATTCGCCCGTCTGTCGCTCTCTCGCGGCTTCCTCATCCTTCAACTTGAAGGCCTCCCCAGCTCGGGCATAACCTTCAGCCCGAGCTAGCAAATCAACAAAATCCCTGGGGTACTTCTTCTCTAGAAAGAACAGCAGATCATTCTTTTGAAGGCCGCCCTTAAGCGCGGCCATGGCAACCGACTGGTTCAAATTTCGGACCTCTAGTGCAGCGGCGTTAAAGCGGTTGATATAGGCTCGGATGGTCTACCTTTCCTACTGCTTGATATTGATGAAAAAGTCCGAGCCTCACCTCTGACATCGGTTGCTGACAAAATGAGCCGTAAACTGATGGCTCATTTGGTCGAAGGAGAAGATCATATCCAGCTTCAGCGCCGAGTACCAGTTTCTCACTACTTCCTTCAAAGGAGAAGGAAAAGCTCAGCACAGAATGACATCTGGTGCGTCATGAAGTAGCATCATAGTCCGAAAAGCCTTCAGATGATCAACCGGATCAATAGTCCCGTCGTAGCTCTCGAATTGAAGGAGCTTGAAGTTCGACGGGATCGGTTCCTGCATGATTCTCTAGGAGAAAGGAGGGTCAGTATAAATGTTATCATGGTTACCTTGGGCAGCATGGCGGAGCTCCTCAATCTGCCGATTCATTTCTTGGAGTTTCCGATCGAGGGCCTGATCTCGATCGTGGGTCTCGGAGGGTTTCTGGCTATATATGGGAAAGATCTCTTTTGAAGAAGAGTCGTGATCGAAATAAGGGCTCTCCGCTCTCTGTTGTCTCTTTCTGAAGGCAACGGGTCTACTGACCTAGGACCGATTCTTGACATCCCGACGAGGGGTTCTCTGGTCGGATTGCCGCCGAAGGCTGTTGCATAGCCTACACCATCTCGGTGAGGCTCCGAACCTGCTGTATCAACAAATTGAACTGCTCTGGATCCACCATTGTCACCGGCGGAGGAGGTTGCGATGCCGGTGAAGCAAGCGGATTTGGCTTAGATCTAGCAGCAGACGCAATGGATCTTCGAGTGATCGTCTTCTTCGGAGGCATTTTAAGGTCAAGGAAGAGAATGGAAATGACCGTTGCAGGAGAGCTCACAGGATCGACTGAGCACTCCTTTTAGAACAAGGGTTCATGGCCCTTCCTCTAGCGCCAATCCTGTTGGTGCAGAATCTGGTTGATGCCGGAGCAGAGCTGGAGCGGAGAAGATGAGGTCACCGCCGGGGACCTACAAAACAAAGTCCCATCCGAAGTCGAGGGTAGCGGCTCCGGCAGGACCCTCCAACGATCAAGTCAGCTTTTCTGGCCAACAGAAATGAAATGCTCAGGAAAGAAAGTGGTAAAATGCCGAGGAGAAGAGAGCTTAGAAAAAACGTATCTTGAGGATCCTTTTATAGACGAAGCATGTAACAAACTAATGGTAACAGCCGTAACCGTCTGGTAGTGGGCCGCTCGAGATCACATGGAATTTGTTACAGAGAGTGATGTCCATTATCACGACTTGCCCATCGAGAGTGGTGTTCGTTGGGGATTAATAGTCGAAGTTCGGATGAAGTTACACTGGTTGTGAAGAGCTCCATGTCACAACGGTTCTCGAGAAGTTCGGGCTCCTTTAGGGTCGTTTGCATGTAGGTCGACTTGCATTGTATTGAGAGCCAGACTTGCTTAGATAATGAGGTCCTTCTGGGTGACCATAGGGGGTTCGACAGAAAGAAATTCTCCTTGTCGATCGATGGAATCCAGCTACAAAGAGTGCGAAAGGCCTATGATTGGAGGAGTTCGAACGGAGATCCGATGGAGGAGTCCAGAAGGAGTTCAACTTGCAGAGAAGCCCAGCTGAAGAAGTCCAGGAGGAGACTTGCAAAGAAGCCCGACTAAAGGAGAAGTTCGGAAAGAAGAGAGTTGCAGAGAAGCCCGACTGAAGGAGAAGTCCGGGAGGAGTTCGACTGGCCCCAAGCTGGCCAGGCTAGACTGCCCAGGAGGCCGCTCTCACTATTCAAGTTCATCCGAAGGAAATCCAATGATAGGAGGGTGATCAAAATCGCTCTGAGACTAGACATTTAGCCAAACTTCGGTGGAAGCGGGTTTATCCCCAACAGTTAAGAATATAGACATTTTAGAGAATGCGTCGTAAAACAAAATATCAACAGAGCTTCCATTATCAATCAAAATACGACGTACATCATAGTCAACAATGTTTAAAGTAACTACAATCGCATCATTGTGCGGGAATTAAACTCCCTACGCATCTTCTTCAGTGAAAGCAATAGATTCTTCAGTCCTCTATCTCTTTGCTGGCTGTGCTGATCCACTGGCCTACCTCTGCCGATGTCCCCCAATAATGATGTTGATGATTCCAAGTGGGGGCCGATCTTCTTATGGCTTATCCCTCCAAGATGGTTCAGGTTACGGGAGAGCTCTTGGTCGATCTTCCCTCCTTTCCGACCGACGTCTCAAAAAGCGATCCAGCCGACCCTGCCTGATTAGCTCCTCGATCTCGTCCTAAAGCTAGATACATTCTTCAATATCGTGACCATGGTCACAATGGTAGAGGCGGTACTTGTTAGGGTTGCGCTTGGCTAAGTGAGTCTTCATTCTCTCTAGTCTTGGCAACTGCTCCTTTATTTCCATCAACACCTGGGTCTTAGGAGCATTTAGTGGGACAGTTGTGAAATCATTGAGGGGAGTTCCGTTGTGCCCTCTAATTTAGGCTTCTTGGTCAATGTGCCCAAGGTGGAGTTTGGGCTTTGTCTACGCTCAGGAGTTCTGGAGCATGGCCGAACTTCACCCGACTTTTCAATAATTGCGGGCTTGCTAGATTCACCCGCTTACCGTTCTCCTGCAGCCTCTTCATCCTTCAGCTTGAAGACTTCCTCCGCTCGAGCGTAGTCTTTTGCCCAGACCAGCATGTCGGCAAAATCCCGAGAGTACTTCTCAAAGGGAAAAGAGGAGATCGTTCTTCTGAAGGCCGCCCTTTAGTGCAGCCATGGCAACAGATTGATCCAAGTTATGGACCTCCAAGGCAACAACACTAAAGCGGCTGATATAAGCTCTGATGGACTCCCCTTTCTTATGCTTGATATTGACAAGTCCAAACCTCGTCTCTAACGCTGGCTACTAATGAAATGAGCCGCAAACTGGTGGCTCAACTGATCGAAAGAAAAGATGGTACTCGATTTAAGGCCCGAGTACCAATTCCTTGCAGGAACTGCTTCCTTCAAAATGGAAGGGAAAACTCGACATAAGATGGCGTCAAGTGTGCCATGGAGCAACATCATAGTTCTGAAAACTTCAAGGTGGTCGATTGGATCCGAGGTTCCGTCGTAGCTCTCAAACTGGGAGAGTTTGAAGTTCAACAGGATGGGCTCCTGCATGATCCGAGCGAAGAATGGGAGGTCGATGCAGATGTCGTCATAGCGAATAGGGGCGACCTAGCGGAGTTCCTCGATTCGCCGGTTCATTTTTTGAAACTTCTGATCGAGAGTGTCATCTCAATCACGGATCTCAAAGCGCGGCTGACTGGAGGAGGGCAATAATTCCCCAGGGGTAGAATCATGATCAGAGCAAGGACTCCGCTCTCTATTTCCCCTTCTCAAGAGTCACCGGCCAGCTTGCCCAGGTGGGCCTTCCCTACACCAGATCTTGGTATTCCAGTGAGGATCTTTCTAGCTAAACTGGTGCTGGGAGCTACTACATGGCCTGTACCGCTTCAGTGAGGCCTCTAAGCTGTTGTCTCAGCAGGTAGAACTGCTCCAAACCCACCATAGCTGCTGGTGGAGGTTAAGGTGCCGGCAATGAGGTCAAAGCGGATGGATCTGCTAACTCTTGGATGGATCTGGCAATAGAGGCAGTGGATCGCCGGGAATGAGCTTTCCTGGAAGGCATCTTGCTGAAACAAGAAGGAATTAAAAGAAAACAAAGCAGAAGTGAGGATAAAGATAAACTCGACTGGGTACTCCTTTAAGAACAAGGGCTCAACGGCCCTTCCTCCAGCGCTAATCTTGTTGGTGCAGAAAACGATGCTAACGCTGAAGTTCGCTGGGGCTGGTGAAGACGAGGCCACCGATGATACCTGCAAGAAAAATCCAAACCGAAGGTGGGTGGCTCCGACAAGACCCTCCAACAGTCAAGTTAATTTTCTGGCTAACAAGAATAGAGTACTCAGGAGAATGTAAGCGAAGATGAGAGCTTAGAGAAAAGCATATCTGGAGGGTCCCTTATATAGACAAAGCATGTAACAAATTGATGGTGACAGCCATAACCGTCTGCTAGTGGGCCATTTGGATCACGTGGAGTTTATTACAGAGAGTGGGCTGTCATTTGTCGTAACTTGTAGATGGTTGGATTTTATTTGGAGTTCAGATGACGATTGGAGTGGTTAATGTTGGCATAGAGGACTCAAAGTCGAGTGGGCCGAACCTAGAGATCGGATTGTTAAATAGCAGAGGGTGGACTCGTTGTTGGTAGGATTCAGCCTGTCTTTGACAACTTTGAGGAGCTCGGCCAGAGCAGCAGAGATTCGAGATTGTCAAGGAGGTGGGATGGATGATGGCTGAGATTCAGGGCTTTTTGGTGACGCTATCCTAGCTATTCAAAGGAGTTCGACCAATACTTAAGGCTAACCCGTCAAGGTACTAAAGCTCACTATCTATAGGAGGGCTGTCGCTTATTTTGGAATGGGGTTAAGTTGAAGTTGAATAAAGAAATTCAATTGGAATGGAGTTCAATCGGAGAGGAGTTTGATTGCCTTTGAGATCGGTCAAAAGTAGACATGTTCTAGACTGAAATTTAGATTGTAGGAGTGCTGAGATTCATTGTTCGCAGAGTGGCTACTATTCACTCCGAATTGAGAACTTGATGAGGTCCTTTTATCATTTGAACCTATCCAGTCGATGGGCACGATGTAAACTGATCAGATCCGTGATCACTAGAAAGGGGATGGAAGAACTCGGCCATCCTCAAAATCGACCGCTACCCACCAAAGTAGAGCAAAGGAATTCAACCGAAATGAAGTTTGACTGAAAAGGAATTCGGCTGGATGGAGTTCGTAGCGTAAGGTTAATGAGATATGCTTTGTCGCGAAGAAATTCGGCTACCCTCAAGATTTGTTGCCAAGCAAGGTCGAATAGGTTGGGCTTTGATACTCAGAACCCTACTATTCATCCTGGGCAAAGAAGCAAAATTAATAAAAGGATGATTTTTTTTACTATTGAAGGTCGTCCGGCCGAACTTTAGCACGCTTTTGATAAGTCATGCAGTCAGAGGTCGTCACTAAGAAGACCGTTAGATCTTCATAGATTGGAGGTCGGCCGCCCAGAACTTGGTTGATATAAGATAGCTGCTTAGCTGAAGTTCGGACCTAGACATCACCACTCCAAACATCGTTATATCAAAGTCAAACAATCCACTGGACTTCGGCAGGAGCTATTTTTACCCCCAATAGGTCCCATTCGACTATCAGGTATAGACATTTTAGAAAATGCATCATAAAACAAAACATCAGCAGAGCTTCTATTATCAATCAAAATGCAGCATACATCATAATTAGCAATATTTAAAGTTACTGGAACCACGTCATTGTGCGAAAATTGGACCCCCTGTGTATCTTCTTCAATGAAAGCGATGGGCTCCTCAGTCCTCTGCCTCTTTATTGGCTTTGCAGATTCGCTAGTTTCTCCCTACCGATGTTCCCCAGTGATGGTATTGATGAATCCAAGTGGGGGCCGATCTCCTTACGGCTCATCCCTCCAGGGTAGTTTAGGCTGCAGCAGAGCTCCTGGTCGATCCTCCCTCTTTTCTGCCATCATCTCAAAAAACAATCCCGCTGACCTCTAATAAGCTCCTCGATTTCGTCTTGAAGCTAGATACATTCTTCAGTATCGTGACTATGGTCACGATGATAAAGACAGCACTTGTTGGGGTTGCGCTTGGCTAGATGAGACTGCATCTTTTTCAGCTTCGGCAATTGCTCCCTGATCTCTATTAGCACTTGGGTCTTCGGAGCATTCATGAAGGTATAGTTGTGAAATCTTCTGGGAAGGGAGTTCCAGAACACCCTCCAATCCGGACTTCTTGGTCGACAAGCCCAAGGTGGAGTTCGAGTTTGTCTACGCTCAAGAGGGGTTCTAGAGCGCGGTCGGGCTTCACTCGACTTCTCAACAATTGCAGGCTTACTAGATTCACCAGCCTGCCGCTCTCCTGCAGCTTCATCTTTCAATTTGAAGGTCTCCTCTGCTCGAGCATAGCCTTTAGCCCGAGCCAGCATGTCAGCAAAATTTTGAGGGTACTTCTCTAAAGAGAAAAGGAGATCGTTCTTCTGGAGGCTGCCCTTCAATGCAGCCATGGCAACAGATTGGTCCGAATTTTGGACCTCTAAAGAAGCAACATTAAAACGGCTGACATAAGCCCGGATAAAACGGCTGACATAAGCCCGGATAGACTCTCCTTGCTTCTGCTTGATATTGACGAGGGAGTTCAAATCTCATCTCTGGCACCAATTGCTGATAAAATAAGCCGCAAATTGGTGGCTCAATTGGTCAAAAAAAAAAAAGATGGTACTCGATTTAAGATCCGAGTATCAATTCCTTGTTGCTCCTTTCAAAGTAGAGGGAAAAGCTCGGTATAGAATGGCGTCAAGCATGCCATGAAGCAGCATCATAGTTCTGAAGGCTTCGAGATGGTCAACCAAATCGGTGGTCCCGTCATAACTCTCAAACTGGGAAAGTTTGAAGTTTGGCTGGACGGGTTCCTGCATGATATGGGCAGAGAATGGAGGGTCGGTGCAGATGTCATTGTGACGAGCGGGGGCAACATAACGGAGTTCCTCGATCCGTCGGTTCATTTCTTGAAGCTTCTGATCGAGAATATCATCTCGATCACGGATCTCAAAGTGCGGTTGGCTGGAGGGGGCAGTGATTCCCCAGGAGTAGAATTATGATCGGAACAAGAGCTCTCCGCTCTCTGCTTTCCCTTCCCAGGAGTCACCGACCGACTCGCCCAGGTGGGTTTTCCCTGCGTCGGATCTCGACATTCTGACAAGGGTCTTTCGGACTAGACTACCATCGGGGGCTACTGCATGGCCTACATCGCTTCAATGAGGCCCTTAACCTGCTGTACTAGCAGGTTAAACTACTCCAAATCCACCATGGTTGCTGGTGGAGGTTGAGGTACCGGCGATGAGGTCGAAGCAGGCTGATCTGGATGAGATCTGGCAGTAAAGACGGTGGATTGCTGGGTTGAAGCTTTCTTGGGCGGCATCTTGCTAGAACAAGAAGAGATCAGAAGAAAACAAAGTAAAAATGAGGAAGAGAATGAACTCGACTGGGTACTTCTTTAAAAACAAGGGCTCAACGATCCTTCCTCTAGCACCAATCCTATTGGTAAAGAAAATGATGCTGACGTCGAAGTTTGCTGGAGCTGGAGTAGATGAGGCCGCCAACAAGACCTGCAAGATAAAAATCCTAACTAGAGTTGGCTCCGACAAGATCCTTCAACGGTCAAGTTAATTATCTGGCCAACAAGAATGTTGTACCCAGGAGAATTTAGAGCAAAGAGAAGAGCTTAGTACTTAGAAAAGGAAACGTATCTAAAGGGTCCTTATATAAGCGAAGCTCGTAACAAAATGAAAGTGACAGCCATAACAAAATGCCAGTAGGCCATTCGGGCCACATAGAGTTTGTTATAGAAAGTGGGCTGTCATTTGTCGCGACTTGTAGGCGATTGGAGTTAATTTATTGGAGTTTGGATAAGAGGTTGGAGGCTTCTACGTTCGTTGGCAAACCATTCATGCTGGGAAGAACTCAAAGCTTGATCGGCCGAACTTGAAGATCAGCTGTCAGATAATCAAACAGCGAACCTACAATTGATTAGTCTATTGGTGTTGTCTACAGCAGTCTTGAGTCGGCCACCTTTAAGGTCAGCCAAGAGCGGACAACTATTCTAGATTGAAAGTTGGAGAAGATGATGAATCCTTTGATTAGAATCATAATCCTGCCCTCCGAAGGAAGTTCGGCCAATACTTAAGGTCAGCCTGAAGTTCGGATTAAAGAAGTACTGAGATTCATTGTCTGCGGAGTGGCTGCTATTTATTCCGGATTGAGAATCAGACTTGTGCTGATGATGAGATCCTTTTACTGCTCAAACTCGTCCTGCTGATATGCACGATGTTGGGGATAAACCCCGCTCTCGCCGAAGTCCAGTCTGATGCTTAGCCTAATGTAACTGGTAATCATAGAAGAGCTTCGATCGAGAACTCCTCCAGCGGCCAAAACCCTCTCGGACTCCTCCAACGGTCGAACTCCTTCTGGACTTCTCCATCAGTCAGATTCCTCCAGACTTCTCCTTCAGTCGGATTCCTCCAGAAGCCTAACTCCTTCCGGACCTCTCCTTCAGTCGGATTCCTCCAGGAGCCGAACTCCTTCCGGACTTCTCCTTCGATCGGTCGAATTTCTCCATGAGCCAAACTCCTTTCGAACTTCTCCTTCAGCCGAACTTCTCCACCAGTCAAACTCCTTCAGCCGAACTTCTCCACCAGTCGGACTCCTGGACTTCTCCATCAGTCGAGCTTCTCCACCAGTCAGACTCCTTCTAGACTTCTCCATCAGTCGAACTTCATCCGGATTCCTCCAGCAGATTACTTTCAGATTTCAAGTAGTATTCCTTCCGAATGATCTCCAGCCGTATTCCCTTTAGGAGTCCGAACTTCTCTGGAATTGACATACGTGAAAGCTCTTCACCCCTCCACGTGGCTTCGAGCGGTTCAGTACCGGACGGCTACGGCTGTCACTATCAGTCTGCTACAGGCGGCACCCCTCCATAACAAACCCCACGCGGCCCCAAGCGGCCAGCTACCGGACAGCTACGGTTGCCACTATCAGTCTACTACAGACGGTGCCCCTCTCCGTAACAAATCCCATGCGACCCCGAGCAACCAACTATCTGACGGCTACGGCTATCACTATCAGTTTGCTCCGGACTCCATCTATAAAAGAAATCCTTCAGATACGTTTTCTCTAAGCTCTCTTCTTCTTCTCAAAACTTTGCTGAATTCTTTCCTGAGCACTCCATTCCCATTGGCCAGAAGAGCTGACTTGATCGTCGAAGGGTCCTGCCGGAGCCACCACCACCGTCTCCAGACAGGACTTTGTTTTGTAGGTCACCGACGACGACCTCTTCTTCCTCGACTCCAGCTCGATCCGGTGTCGACCAAATTCTGCACCAACAGAATTGGCGCTAGAGGAAAGGCCCTCTGTTCCTGAGGTACCATTGTTCTTAAAGGAGTGCTCAGCCGATCCTGTGGATCTTCTTCTTCAAGATCCGAGCCAGACCCATCCGTTCCTGCTCCAACGCCGGCGCTTCAACCTCCTCCACCGACGGCCACAGTAGATCCGAAGCAGTTTAACCTACTAATGCAGTGGGTTCAAGGCCTCACCGAGATGGTGTAGGCCATGCGGTAGCCCCCGGCGGTGATTCCGCTAGGAAATCCGCCATTAGGATATCAAGAACCGATTCCAAGAAAGAGCACTTGGGCCAGCATACCCGTCGGCCTTGGGAAGGAGAAACAGAAAGCAGAGGATCCTTATTCGAATCGTGATTCTTCTCCGAAAGAAACCTTCCCCATCTACAGCCGAAAGTCTTCCAAGTTCTGTGATCGAGATGACGTCCTCGAACAAAAACTACGGAAGATGGATCGACGGATTGAGGAACTCCGCCATGTCGCCCCGACTCACCATGACGACGTCCGCACCGATCCCCCTTTTCTCTTCCCGAATTATGCAAGAGCCCGTTCCACCAGACTTCGAGCTTCCCCAATTTAAAAGCTACAACAGAACCTCTGATCCGGTTGATCACCTGGAGGCCTTTTGAACTATGATGCTACTCCATGGCGCACCAGACGCCATCTTATGCCGAGCTTTTCCATCTACCTTAAAGGAAGCAGCAAAAAACTGATACTCGATGTTAAAGTCGGGTACGATCTTCTTCTTTGACCAGATGAGCCATCAGTTTGCGGCTCACTTCGTCAGCAGCCGACGTCCACGCTGAAGTTCGAATTTCCTGATGAATATCAAGGAGGAATCTATCTGAGCTTACATCATCCGATTTAATGCTGCTGCATTGGAAGTCCGGAACCTGGACCAGTCTGTTGTAATGGCCGCACTTAAGGACGGCCTTTAGAAAAACGATTTGTTGTTCTTCCTGAAGAAGAAATACCCCAGGGACTTTGCCGATCTGCTAGCTCGGACTGAGAGATATGTCCGAACGGAAGAAGCCTTCAAATTAAAAGATGAGGAAGCCATATGAGAGCGGCAGGCGGGCGAGTCTAATAAACCCACAGCTGATAGAAGGCTGAATGAAGTTCGGCCACGCTCACGGACTCCCCCCGAGCACAAGCGAGCCCAAACTCCTCAAGCTCGTCGTCAAAGAAGCCCCGACAGAAGGATGCAAAGTTCTCCCTCCAGAAGAAGAATTACAATCTCCCCCAAACAAGCGCAATCAAAGCAAGTACTGTTTGTATCATCATAATCATGACTACGATACTGAAAAATGCATTCAGCTCCAAGACGAGATCGAGGAGCTCATTAGGAGAAGCCGACTGGGTCGATTCCTCAGACGCCGATCTGAAGCAAGTAAAGATCGGCCAAGGGCACTATAGCAGTCAGAACCACCGAAGAGGGAGGAACAATAAGGAGATCGACCGCCTCTCGATATCATTAACACTATCTCTAGAGGACTTAGTGCTTCGGCGAGCCGCAATCTCTCGGCCTCAAAGCCACGAGAAGCTTGCCCCAAATTGGAATGACCCGTATGAAATAGAGATCATCCGGTCCGAAGCTTATCGCCTGAAGGAGCTCGGAGGAACAACGCTCCCATGACCTTAAAATTCAGAAAATCTGAGAATGTGCTACCAGTAATTTTCCTCCAATAAAACTCCTCCATTTCAACATTATTATTTCTAGGTGCAAAAACTATGTGATGACAAGAAAGAAGTAATCGAAAGTGGCCATGTTAGGAACAGGAGGAGAACCTCGTCCTAACATGAGTGAGTCAAAGACCTCCGATTATTTAAGATAGGAAGGAAGAGGCCCATTCAACGGCCCATCTATGCCCCTAATGCCATATTAAGAACAGGAGGAGAACCTCGTCCTAATATGAGCGAGTCGAAGGCCACCGATTATTTAAGACAGGATGAGGGGAGAGGCCCATTCAACGGCCCATCTGTGCTCCTAGTGCCATGTTAGGAACAAGGAGGAGAACCTCGTCCTAACATGAGCAAGTCGAAGACCTCCGATTATTTAAAACAGGAGGAGGGGAGAGGCCCATTCAACGGCCCTTATGTGCCCCTACAGCCCATTAGAAAAGAAGAGAACCACGTCCTAACATAAGCAAATTGAAGACCTCCGATTATTTTAGACGGGGGAGAGGCCCATTCAACGGTCATCTGTGCCCTAGGCCCTGTAGAAACAGGAGGAGAACCCGCCTAACATGAGCAAGTCGAAGACCTCGTTAATCTAAGATGAGATGAGAAAAGAGGCTCTATCAACGGCTCTAATATGCTCCTACAGTCATGTTAGGAATAGGAGAAAAATCTCATCCTAACGTGAGCAAAGTCGAAGTCCTCGTTAGACTAAGACAAGGTGAGGGGAGAGGCCCTGTCAATGGTCCTAATGTGCCCCTATGATCATGCAAGGAAAAGAAGAGAATCTCGTCCTAACATGAGGGTCGAAGATCTCCGTTTTTAAGACAGGAGGAGGGGAGAGGCCCATTCAACGGCCCATCTATGCTCTGTGCCATGTAGGAATAGAAGGAAACTCGTCTAACATGAGCGAGTCGAAACCTCGGTTTTAGACAGGAGGGGAGGGCCCATTCACGCCTCAGTGCCCCTATTGCCATGTTGGAACAGGGAGAACCTCGTCCTAACATGAGCAAGTCGAAGACCTCCGATTATTTAAGACAGGAGAAGGAGAGAGACCCACTCAATGGCCCATCCATGCCCCTACAGTCTGTTAGGAACAGGAGAACCTCGTCCTAACATGAGCAAAGTCGAAAGCCTCGTTCATTTTAGATGAGGTGAGGAAGAGGCCCCATTCAATGCCCATCTGTGCCCCTACAGCCCGTTAGGAACAAGAAGAAAACCTCGTCCTAACGTGAGCAAAGTCGAAGATCTCATTCATTTTAGACAATGTGAGGAAAAAGGCCCATACAATGGCCCATCTGTGCCCCTAGTGCCATGTTAGGAACAGAAAAATCTCGTCCTAATATGAGCAAGTCGAAGACCTCCGATTATTTAAGATAGGAGAAGGGGAGAGGCCCATACAACGGCCCTTATGTGCCCTTACAGCCCATTAAGAACAGGAGGAGAACCTCATCCTAACGTGAGCAAAGTCTAAGGCCTCGTTCATTTTAGATGAGGTGAGGGAAGAGACCCTAACAACAGCCCTAATGTGTTCCTACAGTCTCGTTAGGAATGGAAGGAGAACCTCATCCTAACATGAGCAAACTCGAAGGCCTCGTTCATTTTAGACAAGGTAAGAAGAGAGGCCTTGATTCGGCTGGAGATAAGATCTCCTTCGAGCTTCAACTTCGACAGAAGATAAGATCTCCTACAACCTCGGCTAAAGATAAGATCTCCCCCGAACTTCAGCCTCAACGGGTGCAGAGCCCGGAAAAAAACTTCGACGGTTGTCTTTTTTGTACTCCCTTCGAATTTCGAACTTGAGAGTGGGGGGACTATTGTTAGGGATAAATCTCGCTCCCGTCGAAATCCAGTCTGATACTTAGCCTAATGTAACTGGTAATCATAGAAAAGTTTCGATCGAAAACTCCTCCAACGGCCGAACCCCTTTCGGACTCCTCCAGTGGTCGAACACCTTCCGGACTTCTCCTTCAATCGGATTCCTCCAGTGGTCGAACCCCCTCCGGACTTCTTCTTCAGTCGGATTCCTCCAGATGCCGAACTCCCTCCGGACTTCTCCTTCAGTCGAATTCCTAAAAGAAGTCGGATTCCTCCAGGAGCCCAACTTCCTCCGGACTTCTCCTTCAGTCAGGTTCCTCCAGGAGCCCAACTCCCTCTGAACCTCTCCCTCGATCAAATTCCTCCAGGAGCCGAACTCCTTTCGGATCTCTCCTTCGATCGGATTCCTCCAGAAGCCAAACTTCTTCCGGACTTCTCCTTCAGCCGAACTTCTCCACCAGTCGAACTCCTTCAATCGAACTTCTCCACCAGTCGGACTCCTTCTGGACTTCTCCATCAATCGAGCTTCTCCATTAGTCGGACTCTTTTTGGACTTCTCCATCAGTCAAACTCCATTCGGATTCCTTCAGTGGATTACTTTCAGATTTCACGTAGTATTCCTTCCGGATGATCCCCTCCAGTCGTATTCTCTTTAGAAGTCCGAACTCCTCTGGAATTGACATACGTCAAAGCTCTTCATCCCTCCATATGGCTCCAAGCGGCTTAGTACCGAACGGCTACGACTGTCACTATCAGTCTGCTACAGACGATGCTCCTCTCCATAATAAATCCCACGCGGCCAGCTACCAAACGGCTACGGCTATTACTATCAGTCTGCCACAGACGGCGCCCCTCTTCGTAACAAATCCCACACGGCTCCGAGCGACTAGCTACCTGACGGCTACGGCCGTCACTATCAGTCTGCTCCAGGCTCCATCTATAAAAGAAACTCTCCAGATATGTTTTTTTTAAGCTCTCTTCTCCTTCCCAAAACTCTGCTGAATTCTTTCCTGAGCACTCCATTCCTGTTGGCCAAAAAAACTAACTTGATCGTTGGAGGGTCCTACCGAAGCCACCACCACTGACTCCGGACGGAACTTTGTTTTGTAGGTCACCGACGGCGACCTCTTCTTCCTCAACTCCAGCTCGATCCGACGTCGACCAGATTCTGCACCAACACACGATATAAGCTGGCTAGATCTGCAATTATCAAAAAGGAATGAAGGAACTCGGCCACTTTCAAGGTCGACCGCTATCCACAAAATAGAGCAAAAGAGTTCAGCCGAAATGGAATTTGACTGGAGAGGAATTCGGCTGAAGGGGGTTCCTGACGTAAGGTTGATGAGATATGCTGTCTACCATGAAGGAATTCAGCCGCTCTCAAAGTCTGCCATAAACAAAATCAAACGATACTCGGATTTAATATTCGATGAGGTTCTGCTAATACCAGGACCAAAGTCAATTAACAACTTCCTTCATTGTTCAAGTTCAGCCGGATGAAGTTCATCATGTCTTTGACGAGTTCTGCAGTCATTGAAGGGGGGTTGCTAATCACGGTTGAGAAGGTCGTCCGACATACATGCATTGGAAGTCGCCCGAACTTTGGCGGGAGCTATTTTACTACCAACACTTATCCCCCTATTCCCGAGTTCGAAGTTTGAACAAATGGAGTACAAACTATGACTGCCAAAGTCCTATGCCTGTTTCCCACTCTCGAAAGACGAAGAAAGTCCAAGTTCAATTGGGATAACTACTTCTATTCCAAAAGCCAAAGCAAATGAGGTCTCCCTAGTTGGCAACCTTGAGTGGTCCTGTAAGCCCAAAGCACATGATAGAATTCGTCCATCCATGTTCCTTTCGCCCTTTTAAGCCTTGCTTTTATTCCTTGCAATAGGGTTCTGTTAGTTATCTCAACTTTGCCATTTACCTATGGGTGAGCCACTGATGTAAAGTGATGGAAGATATTTAAATCTTCACAGCACTCAGCGAACTTTGCTCCTGCAAACTAGCATCCATTATCAGTAATGAGAGTCCAAGGTAAGCCGAATCTATAGACTATTGACTTCCAGACGAAATCCTACAGTTTAGCTTCAATAATCTTTGCTAGAGGTTCGGCCTCAACCCATTTGGTACGTAGTCCACTGCCACCAAAAGAAATTTTCACTGCCTAGATGCCATGGGAAAAGGCCCGAGTATATCAATTTCTCACAATGCAAATGGCCAAGGGGTGCTTAGAGGTGTGAGTTGTAAGGCTGATTATCTCTGGATGTTGGCATTCCCATTCCTCTAGCATCGATCACACTATCTCACGTAATCTATAGCATCCTGATGCAAAGTCGGAATAATATCCTTGCCGAAGTAGTTTGTAGGAATGGCTCCTAAATGATTTCCACATATTCTTTCATGAAGTTCCTTCAATGCATAATCGACTTTAGGGGGTTGGAGATATTTAAAGGGTGGCAAGGAGTACGACCTTTTGTATAAGTTATTCTCATATAAAACATAGCAGGAGGCTTGGTTTCTCAATTTCCGAGCTTCTTTAGGATCTCTGGAAAGAATATCATCCTTAAGATATGAAATTAGTAAGTCGATCTAGCTAGGCTCATGGTCGACCTGCATTATTGTTTGAGATTCTTCCAAACTTGGATGTTGTAGAACCTCAAAGAAGATTTCTTTCGGCAACTCACTTGGAACCAAAGTAGCTAATTTGAGGAGAAGGTCGGCCCAAGTGTTTTCTGTTCCTGGGATCTGCTGAATGTTGAGGCTACTGAAGACCGAGATCAAGCTCTTCATCTTTTTCAAGTACTTTTTCATGCTTTCCTCCTGGACTTCGTAAGTACCATTGATTTGCCCCACTACCAGCTGTGAGTCACCATAAACTTTCACTTACCCTGCTCTCAATTCTTTAGCTATTCTTAGTCCCACAATCAGAGCTTCATACTCTGCTCTGTTATTCATCGTGGGAAATTCAAAGCGCAATGCATATTCGGCAACTTCTTCTGGATTGATTAAAATCAAGCCTACACCTGCCCTCGAAGCATTGAACGAACTATCAACATATAGAACCCAAAAGTCCTCAGAAAGATCTGCTCTTTCTTCAAGAGAGTTTGGCTACAAATTGGGAGCGCAAACTTCTTGCTGCTCACGTTCGGCCGGATCCAGGATGGTACATCTACTATGAAGTCGGCCAATATCTGAGCTTTAATGGATGACCGAAGTTGGAAATTGATGTCGAACTCGATAAGCTCAATTGCCCATTTTACTATTCTCTCGAAAGTATTAGGCCGATGAAGGATAGTCTTGATAGGTTAATCCATGAAAAGTGTGATTATATGTCCTTAGAAATAAGGTCGGAGCTTCCTGGCTACAAGCAATAAAGCATAAGTTAGCTTTTCCAATTTTGTATATCTTGTCTCTACATCCCTTAGAACTTGGCTTATGTAGTAGATCGGCTTTTGAATTTTCACCTCTTCCCTTACTGGGATAGCTCCAATAGCAGCAAGAGACACCACCAAAAACAAAAACAATTTTTCACTAGGTTCGGGCTTGGCAAGGAAGGGAGGTGAGCTGAGGTAGTTCTTTAATTCTTCAAAGGCTTGCTGGCATTCAGGAGTCCAGCAGAAATTCTTGGGCTGTTTAAGCACTTAGAAGAAGGGCATGCAACGTTTCGCTGATCTTGAAACGAAACGATTTAAAGCTACAACCTTCCCTGTCAGGCGACGAACTTCTTTTATTATTTTCAGGGCAGCCATCTCCTATATGGCTTTGATCTTCTCTGGATTTGCCTTGATGCCGCGTCTTAACACCATGAACCTAGAAACTTTTCCGAAGTTACTCCGAAAGCATATTTGGTCGAATTCAACTTCATCTTGTACTTCCGGAGGGTGCTGAAGATCTCTTCTAGGTCGGCAATATGATTTGATAAAGATCGGCTTTTAACAAGCATGCCATCCATGTAGACCTCCATATTGCGGCCGATCTTCTTCTTGAATATCTTATTTACCAAGCATTGGTACGTCGCACCTGTATTTTTAAGCCCGAAGGGCATAACCCTGTAACAATAAAGGCCATGATCAGTAATAAAAGAAGTTTTCTCCTCATCTTCTGATGCCATACGGATTTGATTGTAGCCAGAGAAGGCATCCATGAAGGTTAGAAGCTCATAGCCTGAAGTTGCATCCACTAGTTGATCGATTCTAGCCAAGGAGTAGTTGTTTTTTGGACAGGTCTTATTCAGATCTGTGAAGTCCATGCACATCCTCCATTTGCCATTCGCCTTCTTGACGAAGACCACATTCGTAATCCAATCCAGATAGGATACCTCCCGAATAAACTTGGCCTCGAGAAGTTTATCAACTTCGCCCGTGATAGCCTTCTGCCTCTCTGGTGTAAAGCTGCTCTTTTTTTGTTTTACTGGCCGATATTTGAGATCCACGCCCAGACGATGTTCCATTATTTCATCATCAATCCCGAGCATATCTGCAGGTACCCAGGCGAAGACATCGACATCCTTCCGCAAAAAGGCGATGAGCTGCTTTCTGACTTCTTTTAGGTTGGAGCCAATTTGAACAGTATGATTTTCATTCCCATCATTTAGATAAACCGCAATAAGGTTGTCAATAGGTTCCCCTCACTCTTCAGTCAAGTCATCGCGAGCATCAAGTCCATCTACCAGATAGGTTCTGTTTGCTTTCCTCCTTGCGGGGCAACGGTGTAGCAGTGTCGCACCAAAGTCTGATCTCTTCTAACCTCTCCGACCTCATATCCTGTCAGAAACTTCATCTTCAGATAGTAGGTTAAAACTACTGCCCGAAGTGCATTCAAGTCAGGTCGGCCATGAATTATATTGTAGGTGGAGGGTGCCTTTACCACTAAAAAATCAACTAAAGCCTTAGACTGTTTCGAGTACCAACCTGCCACAATAGATAAGGTAATTATTCCTTCCACCAGCATAGCATTGTCGATAAACTCCGCTAATGGAGAGCTCATTGGCCCCATACGACTGTCAGGTATAGACATTTTAGAGAATACAGCATAAAACAAAATATATCAGCAGAGCTTCCATTATCAATCAAAACGCAACGTACATCATAATCAGCAATATTTAAAGTTACTACAAGCACATTATTGTGCAGAAATTGAATCCCCTGTGCATCTTCTTCAGTGAAAGCGACGGATTCTTCAGTCCTCTACCTCTTCGCTAGCTTTACTGATTCACTGGTCTCCCCCCGCCGATGTCCCCCAGCAAATGATGTTGATGATTCAAAGTAGGGGCCGATCTTCTTGAGACTCATCCCTCCAAGGTGGTTCAGGTTGCGGCAGGGCTCTTGGCCGATCTTCCCTCCTTTACGGCCAACATCGCAGAAATCGATCCAGTCGGCCTTTTCTAATCAGCTCCTCGATCTCGTCTTAGAGCTGGATACAATCTTTAGTATGTCATGACTGTAGTCACGATGATAGAAATAGTACTTATTAGGATTGCACTTGGTGGGGTGGGACCGTATTCTCTCCAATCTCGATAACTGCTCCTTGATCTCCATCAGCACTTGGATCTTTGGAGCGTTCAAAGGGAAGTAATTATGGAATCTTCTGAGAGGGAAGTTCCGCCATGCCCTTCGGTCCGGACTTCTTTGTCGACGAGCTTGAGGTGAAGTCCGAGCTCAGGAGGGGTTCTAGAGCGCGGCCGAGCTTCACTCGGCTTCTCAACAATCGCGGGTTTGCTGGATTCACCGCTTGTCGCTCTCCTATGGTTTCATCATCTTTTAGCTTGAAGGCCTCTTTCGTTCGAGCATAGCCTTCTGCCTAGACCAGCATGTCGGCAAAATTCTGGAGGTACTTCTCTAGGAAGAAGAGGAGATCATTCTTCTGGAGGCCATATTTCAGTGCGGCCATTGCAAGACTGGTCCAAATTTCGAACCTCTAAAACAGCAGTGTTAAAGCAGCTGACATAAGCTCGGATGGACTCTTCTTCTTTCTACTTAATATTGGCGAGGGAGTCCGAACCTCGTCTCTGGCATCAACTACTGATGAAATGAGCTACAAACTGGTAGCTCAACTAGTCAAAAGAAAAGATGGTACCTGATTTGAGGCTCGAGTACTAATTTCTTGCTGCTCCTTTCAAAGTGGAGGAGAAAACTCAGCACAGAATGGCGTCAGATGCACTATGGAGCAGCATCATAGTTTTGAAAGCTTCGAGATGGTCAATTGAGTCGATGGTCCCATCATAATTCTCAAACTGAAAAAGTTTGAAGTTCAGTAGGATGGGCTTCTGCATGATATGGGTAGAGAATGAAGGGTCGGTGCAGATGTCATCGTGGCAAACGGGGGTCATGTGGCGGAGTTCCTCGATTTGTCAGTTCATTTCTTGAAGCTTCTGATCAAGAATATCATCTCGATCACGAATCTCAAAGTGCGACTGGCTGGAAGGGGCAGTAATTCTCCAAGGGTGGAATCACGATCAGAATGGGGGCTCTCCACTCTGCTTTCCCTTCCCATGATTCATCGGCCGACTCACCCAGGTGGGCCTTCCTTGTGCTGGATCTCGACATTCCGACAAGGATCTTTCTGGCTGAACTGGTGCCAGAGGCTACTGCATGGCTTGCACCGCTTCAGTAAGGCCCTTAACCTACTGCACCAGCAAGTTAAACTACTTTGAATCCACCATAACTACTAATGGAGGTTGAGGTGCCGGCGATGAAATCAGAGCAGGCTTATCTGGGTGAGATCTGACGGCAGAGGCGATGGATCGTCAGGTTGAAGCTTTCTTGGGTGGCATCTTGCTGGAACAAGAAGAAATCAGAAGAAAACAAAGTAGAGATGAGAAGGAAGATGAACTCGATTGGATACTCCTTTAAGAACAAGAGCTCAGCGTCCCTTCCTCAGCGCCAATCCTGTTGGTGCAAAAAACGATGCTGACGCCAGAGTTTGCTGGAGCTGGAGAAGATAACTCCACCAACGAAACCTGCAAGAAAAAGTCCAAATCGGAGGTGGATGGCTTCGATAGGACCCTCCGACGGTCAAGTTAGTTTTCCGACCAACAAGAATAGAGTACTCAGGAGAATGTAAGTAGAGATGAGAAATTAGTACTTAGAAAAGAAAATGTATCTGGAGGATCCCTTATATAAGCGAAGCTCGTAACAGAATGAAAGTGACAACCATAACAAAATGTCAGTAGTCCATTTGGGCCACATGAAGTTTGTTGCAAAGAGTGGGCTGCCATTTATCGTGACTTATAGGCGGTTGGAGTTAATTTATTGGAGTTCGATGAGAGATTGGAGACTGCTGCACTTGGGGGCAGACTGCTTATACAGAACTAGAGATCGAACTGACCGAACTTGAAAGTTAGCTTCTAAGTAGTGGACGGTGGATGTACAGTTAGTTGGATGCTGCCATTGCTGCCTTCGACAGCTTTGTGGAGTTCGACTATATTCAGGGTCAGCCATGAGCAAGTATGAACATTCAAGCTAGAGATCAGAGAGGGGTAATGGGCTCTTCATTGAGGATCATGGCCAGGATTTTTTGAAGGAGTTCGGCCGGTACAGTAAAAATTCAAGATTCGCTGGTGATCAAGATGGGTGAATATCAAGACTCGAAACTCCTTGCTGGTACCGTCCTTGTTGCCTTCTAAAGTTTGGTCGATATCAAGATCGACCCGAAAGAGCACTGGGGTTCACCGTTAACAGGGTAGCTATTGCTTATTCCGGATTGGAGATCAGGCTTGCAATGATGACGAGGTTCTTTTACTGCTCAAGTTCATCCAATTGACATGCATGACGTGGGCTGACTAGATCTACCATTATCAGAAGAGGAGGAAGGAGTTTGATCGCTTTCAAGGCCGGCCCAGCAGACAAAGTCAAGCTATACTGAGATTTAACACTCGACAAAATTCTGCCAATATCAGGACCAAAGTTAGTTAACAACTCCCTTTACTATTCAAGTTCGGCCCGATGAAGTTCATCATGTCTTTAACGAGTTCTGTAATCGTCAAAAGAAGGTTGCTGATTACGGTTGAGAAGGTCGTCCGGCATACATGCATGTTGGCCACCCAGACTTCGGTAGGAGCTATTTTACTCCCAACATGTATAGATATATACATATACATGTAGATGTATATGTATATACATATACATGTAGAGTATATGTATATACATGTATATGTAGATGTATATGTATATATATATAGAGAGAGATAGACTGGGCTCCGATTGATCAGAGCCCAACTTATATCCAGTCGAATTTCCGACCATTCGATCAGCGCGCATCTTCGAGCGCGCCCTGAAAAGGCGCGTCGGCTGAAAAAAAGCTCCTACGCCTGAAAAAATAGAAAAAAACAGAACTGCCTGAAAAAAAAATTTAGAAAAAAAAGCTGAAGATGAAAAAAAGCCTGAAAAAAATCAGAAAAAAACCTGAACATAAAAAAAAGGCCAGAAAAAATTCAGAAAAAAAGGGGGAAGAAGGCGCCTTCTTTCCCTCCCTTTTTTCCCAAGGTGCAGAGTTTTTTTTTTTAATTTTTTTTTCAATTTTTTGGGCCTAAAGGCACCTTCAGGCAAAAAAAAAAAATTTTCTACAGGGTTGAAAAAGTGCCGCCTGAAAAAAAAAAAAAAACTAAACCGAAGGGACGCCCTTTTTTTCAGTTTTTTTTCATTTTTTAGGTTTTTCTTCAAGACCTGAAGGCGCCTTCACGTGCCTCTAGGCCAAAAAAAACTGAAAAAAATAAGTTTTTTTCCCTAAATTTTTTTTCATGCTTTTTTTCTGAAATTTTTTTCAGGCAGCAGGCCTATTTTTTTTTATTTTTTTATAAGCACAGGTGCACGCCTATTTTTTTTAGCCGACGTGCCTTTTCATGTGCGCATTCGAAGATACGTGCTGATCGAACGATCAAGATCCAACCGGATGTAGGCTCGGCTCTAATCGACTGGAGCTCAGTCTACCTCTATATATATATATGTATGTATGTGTGTGTATATGTGTGTATGTAGATGTATATGTAAATGCATGTAGATGTATATGTATATGTATGCAGATGTATATGTATATGCATATGTATGTACATGTGTGTGTGTGTGTGTGTATGTATGTATGTATGTATATTATAAAGCAATAAAGCTTTTGAGCACCTAGTGAGGCAAGTGTGGATGGACCAAGGATGGGATTCATGCATACCAATTGGAGTCAAAAGCTTTAGAAAATCTTGATTTTCTTTGTAAACAAGCAAGAGGGGGTACTCCTGGACTGATTGAGACAGTAAAGAGAAAGAGCCTTTCTAACAAATTCATAGACAAATGACCAATCAAAAAAGATAGAGCCTCGCTGACAGATTAGAAGAAAGAAGAGTCAAATATAGTTAAATGAGTAGAGAATAAAAAGCCCACAACCCAAACTAACAATTTGCACAGCAATAAAGCCTGTGCATATAGTTTGGAACGGTATCAGGTCATACGTATCAGCTCATAAATATGTTTTTTATTTTGAATTGTATATTTTGTTATTCTTACTCCTTTCATAAGATGTATGCTAAAGGGTGCATACATCACACTCTTTCTATATCGCCCATGATTTTCACTTCAAAAAAAAAAAGTAGTTATCAGCTGTTAATTTTATTTAGACAACTTTTTTCAGTAAAAGAGAACATTTGAATTCGAGAATTGAAATGTAAAAGATGAAGGAAAATAAAAAAATAATTTAATCATATGCACAAAAAAAAAAAAGAGGAAGTGTTGAAATTTGATGTACAACAAAAGGTTCAACAAATCATTTCTTCTATTCATCACACAAAAGGACTAGATAAAAATAACAAGACACGAGTCAAAAAAAGAAAGTTTGGAACAAGACTGATCCAATCCCTATGGTATTTTATCCAGATATTGCTTACAACTAAACTCTCTCTCTAGCTACATTTCTTGAAGCAAACAGGGTTGATGATATGTATATAGACAAGTCATACCCTTCATAAGACTCATATGGTTTCATGATTGCTGGTGTTTACAAAGCCATTTCAAAAGCATCGGCTAAGCAATTAAATTGGTTTACTTTGATAATACACCAGAAAACAAAACATGGATTTAGAAGATAAGAATACATACAGATGGTTATAAACAAGAATTCAATATATATTATTGCCCTCATGCCAGTTTATGCCATCTTGGATGGAAGTCATACGTAGCATGCAATCAAAAGACACTATAAACTGCACAATCACCAAAACATCTAGCATAAAAAGGTAAAACCTATGCCAAAACACTTCATGGTAGGTTTCAACATGCCCAATCTTTTGATTCCATGATCATGATTTCTAGCACTCTAAAACTCAATTTGTCAGCTTAATGCAATGAATTGCACACTCATCAAGAACCCTAGCCATTTTTATTTCTTCACCCAACTTTTATGTGGCAATACGTTATTTGTTGAAACAACCTGAGTTAAAGGCCTTGAAATGGTTAGATAATCATTTTATTAAGTTATTATATAGCAGATAGATCCACTTCAAATGCAACATTAAGTACAAGATGATTTATAATTAATTTACTAGCAAAAGGGGATTTGCCAAAACCTCCATCGCACATCCCTATTTATGCCCATATAATCTCCCAACATTTTATTTTCATATTTACATAATCCACATGAACTGCAAAGCCTACCCAATGTTACAATTTTTGCCAAATGATTCCAATGAAAACCCTCAACTTTACCTAACTAGCTAGTTACCCCTTTAAACAAAACTCCAAATAAAAAATTAAAAAAAAAACCAACAATTTAACTGAACCTGTGCCTCCCATCCAAATCACACTATCTGCATTCTTCACAAAACCATCGCTCCCTAACAAAATAAACCAGAAGATACCAGCCACTGCACCATTAAAATCAAGGAGAAAAAGAGGAGGAAAATAAAGAAACTGATTCCAACTAAAAGCTTTAATTGAATCAAACCATCAATCGAATTGCTAAATCTTTTGCCAGCACTTTAAACTGAATAACTTATTAAAGAAAGAAATAGATAACACAAAAAACTGGTTTCCACCATGAATCAAGAAAACAAATCAGACCAACAGACGAGGTGAAATCGTCACCTGAGGAGCGAACATAAGAGGGGATCGGGACCACCCCGGACCCTCCGGCGTAGTGCTCCCCATGGATTCCACCAAGTTGGCGTGCCGGATGTGGTTTGAATAGGACGGGAAGCCGTCAACGCTGTCGGATCTCATAGAGGGGTCATCATCACCGTTCTCCAGGTCCTCCTTCCCGGCGGCGTTCCCCATCTCCGATTCCCAGAATGAAGATCTGAACCAGAGATAGAGGTATTTACGGCGAAAGGAACTTACCCACGATCTCAGTCAAATCTAAGCCCATCGGGCATAGGTGACGTTTGGCCAGTTTTTTTGAGGGTAAAAGATTTACCAGGTTCGTATTTTTCTGGATAAATATTTTTTAAATAATATTTAAATAAAAAAATAATTTATTTATATTTTTTATATAAAAAAATAATTTAAAAATCTATTATCTATGTTCTTTTATATTACTAATTTTTTTAATAAGTTACTAAAATCTATCCATATTTTCCATAATATCCTTTACTATATAAATATTATTATATATTATATTATATTATATTATATTATATTACATTACATTACATTATATTATGTTAATATCTTATATTAATATAACATAATATATATTATTATATATAATAATATGTTATTATATTATTATTATAGTATTATATTGTCATAATATATTATAATAATATAATATAGTATATTATAATAATTTATTATAATATTATCATATAATATTATATATCATGTTCTAATATATTATATTATATTATATTATATTAATATCTTATATTAATATATTATATTACTATAGTATTATATAAATATTATTATATATAATATAATATATTATATTATATTATATTATATTATATTATTATATATAATGTATTATATTATATTATCTTATAGGAGAAGAGCTTAAGAGAGAAGTGAGGATCCTTTATATAGGCCGAGCTCATAATAAATTGATCGTGACGATTATAACCATTTGCTAGTGGGCCGTTCGGACTATTACGAGTTTGTTATGGAGAATGAGCTATCATTCTATTGGGATTTGTAGGTAATTGAGGTTGATTTATTGGAGTTTGGATACAGTTTCTACCTCTATTAGAGAGTTGTGTGAGCTGGGGTGGAGAGTCTGAAATTAAATAGGCCGAACTTGGAGATCAACCTTTGAGTAGCAAGTGGCAAACTAATAATTGGTTAAAGCCTGCTGGTGCTGCTTGCGATAGCATCGAGGAGTTCGACCACTAGGAAATTCATCTGGAGATGAATTTAGCTAGACTAGGTTCCTAGCATAAGATCAATAGGATATGCTGTCAGCTGCAAAGGAATTTGGCTATACCCAAGGTCTGCCATAAGCAAAGTCAGAAGGTGTTGGGATTTGGCATTCGGTGGAGTTCAATTGGCTTCGCTCTTGATGGTTCTCAAGAATCCTGCCACCTTCAAGGTCGTCCACAAGTTGGTAACTGTTCTGGAAAGATCAAAGAGAATAATGAATTTGTCAATTAGGACTATAGCTAGGTTCTCTGGGGAGAAGCTTGGATGCACGTTAACAACGAGGTTCTTTTTGCCGACTCAAGTTTGCACAACTAACTCTTAATGCAAGAGTGCCAAAGTCTGCCATTCATAGAGTGGGGTACCGAAGTTCGGCTGAGGAAGAGTTCTGCCAATCTGAGGTCCCGAATGTGGGTCTGGTGGAATCTATCAACTGTAGTGAAAAGATAAGGCTAGAAGGAGGTTCAATCAGAGAGGAGTTTGGTTATCTCCAAGGTCGGCCAGATTGGACTATGCTGAAGTTTGCTACTCGAAGTCCTGCTGTCTACCTTATGTCATGGGTCATAGTTGATCGAATGGCGATTTTCTTCATTATTCAAGCTGGTTCGAATGAAGTTCATCATGCCTTGTGGGTTTTGCAATTAACGGGGAAGCTGGTAATTATAGTTGGAAGGATCATCTTGCCTATAGCTTGACTGAAGTTCGGCTATGGTTGCCACAGTTCCATCCGAAACTATACTAAAATTGGACACCCTGTAGAACTTCGATAGGAGCTATTTTATCCCCAATAATTATTATGTATAATAATATATTATTATATTATTATAGTATTATATTATCATAATATATTATAATAATATAATATAGTATTGTTGGGGGTAAAATATATTCTACTGAAGTCCAATGAATTGATCAACTTTGATATGGTATCATTTGGAGCAGTGATGTTAATATCCAAATTCGAGAAGTTTGGCCCCCCGACCCTGTCTACCAGGAGAGCTTCTAGCTCTTTCCCTCTAGCAGCTACAGAACTCATCAAAGACTTGATGAACTTCATCCGACCGAACTTGAATAGTGAAGTGTTAACCGACTCTGATTCTGATATTAGCAGAACCCCATCTTGCCTTTTGATCAGCTGAGCCAGCAGCTTACGATTAATTTCATCAGCAATCGGTGCTAAAGATGAGGTTTGGACTTCCTCGTCAATATCAAGTAGAAGAAAAGAAAGTCTATTCGAGCTTACGTCAGCCACCTTAATGCTGCTGCCTTAGAGGTCCAAAATTTAGACCAATCTATCGCCATGGCCGCACTGAAGGATGGCTTCTAGAAGAACAATCTCCTTTCCTTCCTAAAGAAGAAGTACCTCCGGGATTTGCCGACATGTTAGTCCGAGCTGAAGGTTATACATGAACGAAGGAAGCCTTCAAACTGAAGGATGAAGAAGCTGCGAGAGATCAGCCAGCAGGTGAATCTAGTAAGCTCGCAATTGTTAAGAAGTTGAGTGAAGCTCGGCTGCGCTCCAAAACCCCTCCTAAGGGCAGACAAGCCCGAACTCCACCTCGGGCACGTCGACCAAGAAGCCCAGATCGAAGAATGCAGCAAAACTCTCCTCCTAGAAGATTCCACAATGATATCCTCTTGAACACTCCGAAGATCCAAGTGCTAATGAAAATTAAGGAGCAATTATCGAGGTCAAAAAAAATATGGTCTTATCCAGCCAAAAGCAATCCTAACAAGTACTATCTTTATCATCGTGACCACGGCCACGATATCGAAGAATACATTCAGCTTCAATATGAAATCGAAGAGCTCATCAGACGAGGCCGACTAAATCACTTTTTGAGATGTTGGCTAGAAAGGAGGGAGGATCGACCAAAAGCTCTGCCGCTGCCTGAACCTGAAGGGAACCGATCTAGGATTTTAGGATTAGATTTTGAAACTTTTTCAAAAATACAATAGAAAAGATGAATTAATCACATCAATTCATGAATAAAATAACATAAAATCTTAGATTTAGGATCCTATTATATGATCTAAGCATGATATTAAATCAAAAAATAAAATATATCAAAAGAGAAAATTATTGATCACATCAACATAGATCTATACTAGATCTAAACTAAATATTTAATAGGGAGATCAGATCACCTTTATCTTTGAATCTCAGGTTTCTTAACTTACTGATCCGGACTTGAGATGGTTGCTCTAAGCCGCACATGCATTTGGCCTTTACGAGTTGTCCACATGAGCCCTTGATCATAGATTTGAAGTTCGATGCCTGAAAATCAGCACAATATGCTAGTATTGTGCTGATCCTTCTTCGACAGTCGATCTAGATCTTCCTTCCTTCAAGCTTGGGCTCTCCAACTTATAGAAGTTGAAGAAGATAATTCATGATGCTGAGACATCTCTCAAACACTCACAAAGATGGAGGAATAGGAGTGGAAGAAAAATCCTAGAAGAAGACCCTCTTCTTTTTCTTTCTTCTCTCACTAAAGCACCTTAATTGCTGCCTTTACAATTCCCACACCTAAGCTTTTCTCTTCCAGGTTTTTCCATGCTCCAAAAGCCCTCTCAATTCTCTAGAAATCATGAAAAAATCAGGCCAAAAAACCTTTTATAGATGGAGATATAGAATAATCCTTGATTAGGTCAAATACCTAGTCAAGAGTTATCCAAACAAGGCTAGAATTGGGGCACCCAATTCCTGGGTGTCCTTGAAGGAAAATTCTGATTTTCCGGATCAGGTTCGTTCAGATCTGATCAGATCGAGAGATATATTTCAAAAAAAAAATTTCTTTGATCCAGATTAGATTTAGGATATTTCAGATCTGATCTTTATTATTTTAATAATTAAAATAAATTTAGATAAATTAAATCAAATTTAATTTATCTTAACGTAGGATAATCCTATTACCCATTGATGATCCTATAATCAACGAAAGATTCTGGATCTAGCCATGCAAGTGTCTAGCCTCTATCAGTATCCACTCAGGCTGGATCTGAAGATCCTCTTCTTTTCTATCATGTCTCCAAAAATTAAATCTGAATCTAATTTGGAGGATATTCAAAATATCTTTCGAAGATCAGTAGTTGTTCTTTGTAGCAGCGCAGCCTTCTAGATTTCTGTCGCCTTTCTCTCATTTGGATTGCATCAACTTGGATCCCAAACTACTATGAACATGGAGAGGAGAGGGAGAAGATGGTCTTAGCGTGGAGGAGGAGAGAGACAGCCTTGGGATGTGGGGAATTTTTAGATACTCCTTGAGTTGGGCGTAGGGTCTTATTTATAGACTATGCGTGATCCAACTCCTCTTCTTCCCAACCAATCACAACTCTTTATGAAATCAGATCTAAATCTGATTGATGGGAATAGAGTCCCCTAGATTCATTCTTAAATGATGCCTAAGACCAGTCAAACTTGGTTCTTAGGAGAA
>QRFJ01001894.1:21050-202288 GCA_006176705.1 Cocos nucifera | reverse complement strand
ATAATAAGACCAGATACTACTGTTGGGCTCAATGTCTGATGAGCTTCAGTGCCAACATGAAGATATCAGGAATGTCTGCCAAATGTTGGCTCACCTACAAGAGATGTTTGATGAACAGAGTCGCACAGCCAAGTATCAAGTAACTAAATGACTATTCAAGGTTAAAATGCATGATGGGCATGAAGGGAAATCCTGATTTCCCGATCCAGGTTCGTCCAGATCTGATTAGATCAAGAGATATATTTCAAAAATTTTCTCTTGATCTTAATCAGATCTTGATATGTTTCAGATCTGATTCTTATTATTTTAATAAATAAAATAAAACAAGATAAATCAAATTTAATTTACCTAATTTGGGTAATCCTATTACCCTGTAGATGATCCTGATTACAGCGGAAGGTTCTGGATCTTAGCCACGCAAGCACCTGGCCTCTACCGGTATCCACTCAAGTTGGATCTAGAGATCCTCTTCTTCTCTATCACACCTCCAAAAATTAGATCTGGATCTGATCTGGAGGATCTTCAAAACTCTTTTGAAGTTCTGCAGTCGTCCTTTTGCAGCAGCGCAGCCTTCTTGATTTTGATCGCCTTTCCTTGATCTGAATCGCACCAACCTAAGTCCAAAACTCTTTTGGACGTGGAGAGCAAGGGGAGAAGAGACTATGGCATGGAGAAGGAGGGGAGAGGCAGCCTTGGGGCATGTCTAATTTCATTAGAATTAGGGTTGGGCGCAGGGTCTTATTTATAGACCTCTTGTGATCCAACTCCTCTTCCTCTCAACCAATCACAACCCTTTGTGAAATCAGATCTAAATCTGATTGGTTGGAATAGAGACCCTTGGATTCCTCCTTAGAGGGTGCCTAAGACCAGTCAAACTGGATTCTTAGTAGAACTCTGATTGGAATCCAAAAGGGAGGTGGAGTCCTTGTCCAACAAGGACTCCTAGGCGCCTCCTACTGGGGCTCACGCCACCCTTGGCGTGCGCCCTTCTCCTTGCCAGGTTCTGGCAGGGGGACAGGCCCCCACCAGCTCTCCAATAGGTGCATGACATGTGGTCAAAAGTCAAAGGGTCAATGGTCAACGTTTGACCAGTCAACGGTAGACTTTTGACCAAAGTCAAAGAACAAGAAATGGAAGGTGACCAAAAATGGCAGGTAATGTCTTACAAATAAGACAACCTATTCTGACTTGGACAACCTCCAGTCAGACCATATGAAGGCCTCTGATTGAGCACAAACTCCTTTGGCTCAGTCAGGACAACTTATTTGTGATAGTAAAAGAAGAACGTTAGGTTCAATCGAGTGCTAGCACGATTTCCTTGAACCTAATTGAATCTCATTCAGATCAATTGAACTAGATCAGTTCAATTGATGATCACCAGATTCAAACCCTTGTTTGTGTGACCCAGTTAGGTTCAGTTCTGTATGGTAATGGGATATGTCATGATCTCTATCATAGACATCATCAAAACTCCTTTCGATGGATCAGAACTCTTTTGATTCGAACAGCTAGAATGATCGATCATCTAAATCATTCTAATTGCTCCCAAAATCCACCAGTGACACCTAGCAGTATATGGTGGCAACCCATCAGAGCTGAATGCGAACCTCTTGGTGTAGCTACCTGTGGATCCAGTTCTTCTATCTTGAGCTCCGATCAGATTAGGGTTAAGGTAACTCGTCAAACCTAGTCTCTGTCATATGATAATCATTCGATTCGAGTCCAATGTGAAAATCTAAATAGAAACTCTTTCTATTATTTCACTCTACCATGGCCATGGGCTTCTGGACTTGATTCTCATGATCATCATAGGGCTACTCCTCTACCACCGAGGTAGATAGATTCCATCTTGATGCAATCCAGTTCCTACAACTTCATCCATCCACTTGTCAAGAGATGCTCTCTGTTTAGCAAATGGATGAGCTGGTAAGGTGGGAGGATCTTGGTCCAATACATGAGTTAACTTCTCAAAACCCAAAGTAATTTTAAAGCTTCAGAGCCAATCCTTATAATTAGGTTTGGTCAGTCTATGGATGTCCAGGATACGTGCTAATGGGTTGGAAGTAGATATTGTTTTGTAGAGAGTCAAAGTTTCTAGTTAGATATTGTAATTAAGATTTGACCAATTTATTTAGGAGTTTTAGTTTTAAACAAATTAGCTTCTACTATTTTTTTGGATTCCTACACTCCCTTTGTAGAGATGCGAAAATCTCCATGATTAATGATTTCTAGTGGGTGGTGTGATCCCATCAACTGACTCATCACCTCACCTAATAGTTATTGATGATGGATTAGCCAATGGGTGAACAACACTTGTTCAATGATTCTCTAATCATGGTGCATCCAAATATTGTCTCTAATTCATGAATCTCACCATGCCCAGAATATTGATCCACTCCTTAGTTAAGTTAGACCCACCATTTGCATAGATTGGATTCCTAATTGGGTCTCTCACCGTATCTAGAATATTGAGTCCAATCCATCCTCTAGCCCATAACATCCAATGCCTAATAGATATGGTTGCATCTTTTCGGTGCAACTGAACCACTGTAACCAGTCGAGAACAATGAACCACGGAAAGAGTCCGCACATCTACAATGGTGGAAGACCTTAGACTTAATATTTTCTTAGGAAGATTTAATGTAGGTCTCATTAAACTAAACTTACAATAGTCATAACAATTATGATTAACCTAGTGGCATGGGTTAGCTTGGATTGTTAACCTCCTTAGATCAGGACTGAGTCGACAAATATGGCCAGATAAGTAAGATCGGTGGAAGGAATATGCCATTAACTTGATAAGAATGCATTCAAGTCGAGTAGCTCCTAATTAAAAATCAGTCGATCATATCTGTCAAACTTACCTTAGATACCAAATTGTTGAGCCAGAACCTATCAGGTTAGCCTACAATCTAGACACTAACCACTGAGCCTAATTTGGTGTTAGCTTGATTGATCACTCACGTGACTTGATCTTGATCTAGACTTAATTCTATTAGGCTAGTCAATTTAAGCACTCTTGATCCCATCTTACCAACTCTTGATTTGGTTTGATTAACCGCTTAGACCTAATTAAGCTACCCCAGTCCGAACCCAATTTTATGAATATATCTTAAATCTAAAAATTCTTAATTTGTAGACTTAACATATTTTATAATCTTAATTCTTAATTAAGTTTAGAGTTTATAAATAAAATATGTAAATAAAATCCAAGGATTTCAGGATTTAGGGTTTTGCAGAAAATAAGTTTTTGAATTTCTGATTAAGGATGAATGCGCAGCACCCCTACACATCATAAGAACACCCCATCGAATAGAAGAAGAGGGCATTTAAATCCTACTTTATTCTTATGACTGGATGGCCAAGGAGAATGCCTTAATCAAAAATTTGAAAACTATAAAACTAGTTAGATCTACATCATATATCTCATATATAAGAATTGATCTAACTATAAACATATTTTGCATACATCTCATGAATCATATCATGCATATTTTTAGATTTAAATTATCTCATAATCATCTAAAAAATTAAATTTAAATTGATCATATCAAAATAAATTCTATTCTAGATAATTATGTAGAACTATTCTACAACTAGTCTAAACATGCACTCATCTTATCTCATATGAACCAAAAACTAAATAATTTTATTTTCTATTTTTTAGATCTTATTATAATATTTATAACATCAAAAAATAGTAAATAAATAGATCTAAAAATTATAACTTAATCAAATTAAATTATGATCATGCAAGACTATATATAGAATAATTCTATTCTATAACTAGTCATGCATCTTATACAACTTAGATCTAAATTATTTAATTTTTATTTTTTTTAATTTTAGATATAATCATATCTCATGTGACATCTGGAATTACCTAATTATTAAATCAAAAATAAATTAAAATTAAATCTAAATTATTTATGAAAATTTGGTCCTGATACCAGTTGAAGAAAAAATCTTATTTCCCAGGTTAGATTTGTTCAGATTTGATTTAACCAAGAGAAATATTTCAAAAAAAATTTTCTTAGATATAAATTAGATTTGATACTTTTTAAATCTAATTTGATAAATCTAATAAAATAAAATAAATTAAATTAAATCAAATTTAATTTATATCTTATTCTTAGGTAATCTTATTATCCTATGATGATCCTACTGATTTACTGAGGTTCTGAATGCAGCCACGCAATCGCCTAGCCTCTACCAGTATCCACTCTAATAGAATCTAGAGATCTGCTCTTTCTTAATCTTTTCTCCAAAGATCATATATGGATCTGATCTTGAAGATGTTCAAAATAACTTTTGAAGATCCGATGTCGTCTCTTGCAACAGTACTGCCTTCTTTTTTTCTTGTCATCTTTCTCTTACCTGGATCGCACCAAACTTGAGCCCAAAGACTCTTGGGCATGGAGAGGAGAAAGAGGATCAGAGGTAGGCATGGAAGAGAGGGGAGAGGGCTATGTGGCATGGGCAAGGAGAGAGCTCTCTCAAACCTAGGCATAGATAGGGTTTATATAGACCCTGCTGTGCCATGCAGTGCCACATCATCCCAGCCAATCATGTCTCTACGTGCAATCAGATCTAAATCTGATTGGTGGGATGACATCCCCAATAAATCCCAGGGTTTCAGGATCTAGGGTTTTGTAGAAAGTAAGTTTTGGATTTCTGATTAAGAAGGAATGTGCAGTATTCCTACACATCATAAGAACACCCCATTGGATTGGAAGAGAGGGCCTTTAAACTCTTCTTCATTCTTATGACCGGACGGTCAAGAGGAATGCCTTAATCAGGAACATGTAATACTACAAAATAGTTTTAGATCTATATCATATATCTCATTTACAAATTAGATCTAATCATAGCATATTTTGCATACATCTCATGTATCGAATCATGCATATTTTTAGATCTAAATTATCTAATAATAATCTAAAAAATTAGATTTAAATTGATCTTATCAAAATAAACTCTAATCTAGATAACTATGTAGAACTATTCTACAACTAGTCTAGACATGCATCAATCATATCTCATATGATGTTTAAAATTAAATAATTTTTATTTACTATTTTTTAGATATTATTATAATAATTATAATATCAAAAAATAATAAATAAATAGATCTAAAATATGATTTAATCAAATTAAATCATAAACATGCAAGACTATTCTATAGAACTATTCTATTTTAGAAGTAGTCATGCATATTTTCTAATCTTAGATCCAAATTATTTAATTTTAATTTTTTCTAATTTTAGATCTGATCACATCTTATGTGACATCTAAAATCACTTATTTTTTGATTAAAATAAATTTAGAATTAGATCTAAATACTTTAGAACTATGGCTCTGATACCAATTGAAGGAAAATCCTGATTTTTCGGACCAGGTTCGTTTAGATATGATCGGGTCAAGAGATATATTTCAAAATTTTTTTTCTTTGATCCAAATTAGATCTGAATAATTTTAGATCTAATCTTTATTATTTTAATAATTAAAATAAATTTAGATAAATTAAATCAAATTTAATTTACCTTGATGTAGGGTAATCCTATTACCCATTGATGATCCTGTAAGCAACGGAAGGTTCTGGATCTAGCCACGCAAGTACTTGACCTCTACTGATATTCACTCAGGCTAGATCTAGAGATCCTCTTCATCTCTATCATATCTCCAAAAATTAGATCTACATCCAATTTGGAGGATCTTCAAAACACCTTTTGAAGATCAGCAGTTGTCCTTTGCAGCAGCGCAGCCTTCTAGCTTTCTGTCGCCTTTGTCTCATCTGGATTGCACCAACCAAGAGCCCAAACTACTTTGGGCGTGGAGAGGAGAGGGAGAAGATGGGCTTGGCATGGAGGAGGAGAGAACCAACCTTGGGCATGGGATTTTTTCTATTCTTTTCAATGCTCTTTGGGTTGGGTGCAGGGTCTTATTTATAGACTATGCATGATCCAACTCCTCTTCTTCCCAACCAATCACAACCCTTTGTGAAATCAGATCTAAATCTGATTGATGAGAATAGAGTCCCTTGGATTCCTTCTTAGATGGCACCTAAGACCAGTCAAACTTGATTCTTAGGAGGAGTCTAATTGGAATCTAAAAAGGAGATGGAGTCCCTGTCCAATAGGGACTCTTGGGCGCCTCCAGCTTGGGCACCCACCAAGGGTGGCGTGCACCCTCCTCCTTGCCAGGTTCTGGCAGAGGGATAAGTCCCCACCAGCTCTCCAATAGGTGCATGACACATGGATGAAAGTCAAAGTGTCAATGGTCAACATTTGACCAGTCAAAGGTCAACTTTTGACCAAAGTCAAAGAATGAAAAATAGTAGGTGACCAAAAATGGCAGGTATTATCTTACAAAATAAGACAACCCTTTTTTGACCTGGACAAGCTCCAGTCAGACCAAGTGAAGGCCTCTGATCGAGCACAAACTCCTTTGGCTCAGTTAGGACAACTATTTATGATAGTAAAAGAAGAACGTTAGGTTCAATCGAGTGCTAGCACGATTTTCTTGAACCTAATTGAATCTCATTCAGATCAATTGAACTGGATTAGTTCAATTGATGATCACCAGATTCAAACCCTTGTTTGTGTGATCCAGTTAGGTTCAGTTCTATATGGTAATGGGATATGTCATGATCTCTATCATCGACATCATCGAAACTCCTTTCGATGGATCAGAACTCTTCTGATTCGAACAGCTAGAATGATCGATCATCTAAATCATTCTAATTGCTCCCAAAATCCACCAGTGACACCTAGCAGTATATGGTGGCAACCCATCAGAGCTGAATGCGAACCTCTTGGTGCAGCTACCTTGTGTGATTAAGTTCTTCTATCTTGAGCCCCGATCAGATTAGGGTTAAGGTAAACTCGTCAAACCCTAGTCTCTGTCATATGATGTAATCATTCGATTCAAGTCCGATGTGAAAATCTAAATAGAAACTCTTTCTATTATTTCACTCTGCCATGGCTATGGGCTTCTGGACTTGATTCTCATGATCATCATAGGGCTGCTCCTCTACCACCGAGGTAGATAGATTCCTTCTTGATGCAATCCAGTTCCTACAATGAACATGCTATAGCCAACATACACCTCATGATTCCGTATGTCTAGGAGATTGAGTTATGGTATAGTCAAACTATAACACCCTTAAGGTGAACTATCGATGCACCTTAGATCAAAGAACTAGATGCACACACTACAGCATCGAGTCAGTCATTAACGAGAAGGTAGACTTCCTAATGACTAGTCAAGGTGGTCACGCTCAGTGCCCTCGTTCTCTAACGAGTACCTATACTCTCACTCCGATGTCTCCACACCATAGACTCAAGACTCATCTACTAAAGAGAAGCGATTGTACACCAACCTTTCGGATCAATCACCATCCTTATGATGATCCTATGGTCGGGAGCATTTTATGAGTTAATAATGATTATTCATGTCTTAAATTTTCAACTCTTGAAAATATGAATTATCATTACCATTAACTCAAAGGATGTATCACAGACACTAAATAAACATATGTGATAGAAAATAATCCATTTTATTATTTTTAGTTAAAACTATAATTTTGCTCCTAGAAGTGTATTACAAGTGTCAGCCAATTCTGGCTTCTAGGGCACATATATCTAACATTTTTGGCATTGAATAATTATGAAATTTTAATAAAAAAATAAATTTGTAATGTCATTGTGAATGGTGTTACTGCTTTCTATGGACAATTGAACAATGGTGTATATATGTTATCACAACCTATTAATGTAGTCTATTCTATTGGCAAGCATCCTAGATTAGATAGTATATCAGATATCTACTTATGGCACTGTAGGCTAGATCATACAAACAAGAATAGGATAAATAGGTTGACTCAAAAGGAAATCCTCAAAGTCAATGATTGTAAATCACTTCCAACCTGTGAGTCTTGTCTTTTTGGTAAAATGAACAAGTTGCCTTTTACTGAAAAAGATGAGAGAGCTAATGAGCTCTTAGGTCTAGTACATACTCATGTATGTGGACCAATGAGTATAAGTGATAGAGATAGATATATCTACTTCATCACTTTTACAGATGATCTATCCAGATATAGATATGTCTATCTGAAGAAACATAAGTCAGATTCTTTTGAAATATTCAAATGATTCTGAAGTGAAGTAGAAAAATAAACTAGAAAGAGTATTAAAACACTTCGATCTGATCAAGGAGGAAAATACATTTCTGATGAGTTTCTCACATATCTAAGAAAGAATGGAATTCTCTCCTAATGCACCTCCTGGAATACCACAGCATAATGGTGTGTCTGAAAGGTGGAATCAGACTCTATTAGACATTATCCAATGCATAATGGGATTTGCCAGCTTGTCTGAATCAGCTTGTTATCTATTAAATAGGGTTCCAAGTAAGTCTATAGTTAAAACCCCATATGAGATATGGACAGGGCATAAGCCAGCACTTTCACACCTTAGGATTTTGGGGTGCCCGGCTTATGTCAAATGGTTAGTTACAGACAAACTTGATCCTAGGTCTGACAAGAGTACATTCAGAGGATACCCAAAAGAGACCAAAGGATACTGTTTCTACCATGCTGATGAACAAAAGGTGTTCGTGAAGGAAAAAATCCTATTTTTTGGATCAGGTTCGTTCAGATCTGATTGAATCAAGAGGGATATTTCAAAAATTTTTTCTCTTAGATCCAAATCAGATATGAGACTCTTCAGATCTAATCTTATTGATCTCATAAAATTAAATTAAATTAAATTAAATCTAATTTAATCATACCTTTGTTATGGGTAATCCTATTATCCTATGATGATCTCGATGTTTGTCTGAGGTTCTGGATGTAGACATGCAAGTGCTTGACCTCTACCAGTATGCACTCAAATAGAATCTGGAGATCTTCTCCTTCTCAATCTATACTCCAAAAATTAGATCTGGATTTGATCTTTAAGGTCTTCAAAATGGCTTTTGAAGATCAGCTATTATCTCTTGCAGCAAAGCTACCTTCTTCCTTTCTTGTCACCTTTCTCTTGCTCGAATCACACCAAATTCGAGCCCAAAAACTCTTGGACATGGATAGGAGAGAGAGGACCTAAAGGTGGCATGGAGAGGGAGGGAGAGAAGCCTTGTGGTGTGGGCAAAGGGTAGAAACTCTAAATTCTAGGCGTAGATAGGGTTTATATAGATCCAGTTGCGCCATGCAGTGCCAAATCATTCCTCCCAATCATTGCTCTTTGTGCAATCAGATCTAAATCTGACTGATGGGATGATATCATCTGATCTAATTAAATTAGAGTCCCTCATAAACCTCATTAGGTGGCACCAAGACTAGTCAAACAGGACTCCTTGGTGCCACCTAATTTGAAACCATGAAGCAACCTGGAGTTCCATCTATGTGGGACTCTAGGTGTGATCCTCAAGGGGTGCACGCCTCCCTAGGTAAGTGCCCCCTCCCTTTCTACCTTTTAGTAGGAGGACAAAGCCCCATGTTCTCTCCTATGGGTGCATGACACATGGGCAGATGTCTAAGTGTCAAAGGTTAACATTTGACCAAAGTCCAAAGACAAGATTTAGCAGGTGATGGAAAATGGTCGGTGTTGTCTCAAATTTATCTCATAAATTAAGACAACCATTTTTTGATCTAGACAAGCTCCAGTCAGACCAAGTAAAAGTTTCTGAGTGAGTCCGAATACATTTAGCTCAGTGGAGACAAGCTTTTATGATTGTTGAAGGAGAACATTAGGCTTAATCGTATGCTAGCACGATTTTCTTGAACCTAATTGAATCTTATTCAAATCAATTAAACTAGGTTAGTCCAATTGATGATATCCAAATCTAAACCCTTATTTGTATGATCCAGTTAGATTCAGTTCCATATAGTAATGGGATATGTCGCGATCTCTATTATTGACATCATCGAAATGCCTTATGATGGATCAAAACTATTTTGAATCAGACAATTAGTATGCTCGATCATCCAAATCATTCTAATTGCTCTTAAATATTACTAGTGACACCTAGTAGCATATTGTGGCAACCAATCAGAACTAAAAACGAACCTCTTGGTGTAGTTACCTATGTGATTAAGTTTCTCTATCTTGAGCTCCGATCGGATTAGGGTCAAGGTGATCTCGTCAAACCATAATTTCCATCATATGAATTAATCATTCAATTCAAATCTAATGTGAAGAAATCCTAATAGAAACTCTTTCTATTATTTCACTCTACCATGGCCATGGGCTTATGAACTTGATTCTCATGATCATCATAGGACTGCTCCTCATCTACCGAGGTAGATAGATCCCCTATTGGTGTAATCCAATTCCTACAATGATCATGCTATAGCTAACATACATCTCAGGGTTCTGAATGGCTAGGAGATCGAGTTATGGTATAGTCAAACTATAACACCCTCAAGATGAACTGTCGATGCACCTCAGGTCAAAGAACCTGACACACCACTGCAGCTTTGAGCCAGTCATCGACGAGAAGGTAGACTTCCTCATGACTGCTCGAGGTGGTCATGCTCAGTGCCCTCGTTCTCCAACGAGTATCTATACTTTCACTTTGGTGTCTCTACACCATAGACTTGAGACTCATCTATCCTAAAGAAGCGATCGTACACCAACCTTTCGAATCAATCACCATACTCATGATGATCCAATGGTCGAGAGCATTTTGTGAGTTAATAATAAAAATTCATGTCTTAAATTTTCAACTCTTGAAAATACGAACCATCATTACCATTAACTCAAGGGATGTATCATAGATACTTTCAAATACACATTATGATAGAAAATAATCTATTTTATTATTTATAGTTAAAATTATAATTTTATCCTTAGATATGTATTATAATTGTCAGCCAATTCTGGCTTCTAGGGCACACATATCTAACAAACTCTCACTTGACCTAAAGCCAATTGGCTACAAATCTAAGTCCCATCTTCTCAAGGTGGGTTTCGATCTTCTGTTGGCCCAATGACTTTATGAGTGGGTCTGCCACATTGTATGTGGAGTCGACTCTCTTGACCTCGACATAACCTTTCCCGAGGTAATCGTGGATAAGGTGGTTTTTTCGCTCGATGTGCTTGAATTTTTGGAGAGACATCGGCTCCTTAGCAAGAGCTATGGTGCCATTATTGTCATAGTATAGAGGAATGGCATCCGATGGCATCACTCCGATCTTTATAGCAAATTTCTTATACCAGAATGCCTCCTTCATAGCTTCTGATGCAGCGATGTATTCTGCTTCCATGGTGGAATCTGCTATCACTATCTACTTGAAACTCTTCCAACTGACAGCACCACCATTACATACAAACAAACTTCCAGATGTCGACTTTTGATCATCTATATCGGACATAAAATTCGAATCCGTATACCCCTAGACTTAGAGTTCTCCATTACCAAAATCCAACAACATATCCTTAGTTCTTCTCAACTACTTAAGGATAAATTTCATAGAGGTTCAGTATTTTTCATCTGAATTTGATTGATATCTGCTCGTGATACTCACAGCATGGGCTATATCAAGTCGTGTACATAACATGGCATACATGAGGCTCCCTATTGCTGAAGCATAAGAAAACTTGCTCATACATTCAATCTCCTCAGGTGTGTTGGGACACATTTTCTTGGAGGGATGAATGCCATATCTGAAGGGTACCAATCCCCTCTTGGAGTTTTCCATGCTAAACCTCTTTAGCACTTCCTCTATGTACATCTTTTGTGAAAGACCTACCATCCTATTTGGTCTATCTCTATAGACTTTGATTCCTAGAATGAAGGATGCTTTTCCTAGGTCTTTCATGGAGAATTCTTTAGATAATCATATTTCAACTATGGTTAACATGGAAATATCATTCCCAATAGGAGGATATCATCCACGTATAGTATGAGGAAGACAAAAGTGCTCCCATTGATCTTTTTGAAAATACATGGTTTCTCCTCATTTTTAATGAAACCAAATAATTTGATCATATCATTAAAATGAGTATTCCATCTCCGAGATGCTTGCTTAAGTCCATATATGAACCTTTGCAGCTTGCATACTTTATGATCAGCATCACTGGATGTGAAACCTAGCGACTATTTCATATAGATATCTTCCTCAAGGTATCCATTTAGCAACGTCATTTTAACATCCATTTGCCATATTTCATAATCGAAATAAGTTGTAACAATAAGTAATATGCAGATGGATTTTAGCATAGCTACTGGTGAAAAGGTATCCTGATAGTCAATGCCTTCACGCTAATTATAACCTTTTGTCACTAATCTAGCTTTGAATGTCTCCATATTTTCATCTGCACCAATCTTTCTCTTGTAGATCTATTTACACCCAATAGGTACTATACCTTCTGATAGATCTACCAAGGTCTAGACTTGGTTTGAGTGCATCGAGTCAATTTCTGACTTCATTACCTCTAACCACTTTTTAGAATCGATATCTGATAACGTCTCATCATAGCTTTTGGGGTCACCGTGAACCCTAATAAGTACCATAAAGTCACCAATAAAAGTATTAATTTATCAACTAATTCATATTAATTTTTAAAAATTAATGATCAATTTATATATATTTTTGAAAAATTGATATTTTTATTATTTAAAAAATTAATTAAAAATAATAAAATTTAAAAAATAAAATTTTGTAGTCAATGGAAAGAGCTCATTTTTCTGATCACAACAAAATAAGTTGAAAATAAAATAAAGCTAAAATGAAGAAGATATAAATTTTTAAAGAAATAAAATAAATAAAAATTAAAAAAAATAAAATAACAAATAGCTCAGCTGGCTCAAGCCATCGTGCCATATCAGTCAACGTGTCTAAATGCATTGAGCCAAGTGGACAAGCCAGCACGCCAAGCTAGCCATGCAATCCGACTCAACCATGGAAGCCATCAATCGATCCACGATCCAGGCGTGGACCGCCAGCTCAGCAGAAATCGATGAATCACGGAGCAACACGTGGTGGACCTAGACCCTTAAAGGGTTCACAAAAAATTTATCATGGCTCACAAGGCATTTTGGTCTTTTCACTCAATGATAGGAGCGCTGATTGGCTGCAGTGTGTGGTGCGGTCGGTCCACGCAGTCCATGGGAACAGTAATTGCACTATTGGATGGCTGCGGTAGCTTGCAATCAAGATCAAATGGTTGTGGTTATTTCCAAATTTGATTCACCTTCAGACATCACACGGATCACCATTCAATGACAGCACATGATCCAAGGGATGATCCAACGATCTAGAATGCTTTCGACGGTAATCAGGACTCCAAACGCACGATCAGTGGTCAGATTTTCTCCATTAATGCATGATCAACAACTAGAATTTAATCCAACCTGATCTAGGCTGATACGCATCCAATTTTGATGATTTTTGGCCTGTTGAATTCCTATTGAATGGCTGGATTTCATCAAACCCACCAAAATTCATCCAAAACTCTTTTTTTATCTAAATTTTATTCAAGTTTCTTTATATTTTGAATATTAAAAAGGCTATTAGTCCCACATTGCCTAGAAGAAAATCTTCCACCCCTCCTAGCTCTATTAGGACACTAGGCCTCTTGAAATAGATAGATCTAGTGGAAGGAAAGCTAAGGTATAGGGTGGAAGCCAAGCTTTGGGTTGAGGTTGTTTCAAAGCTACAGTGCTGAGAAGAAGAGCCAGTCTTCTACGCCATCTCCATGCCTGCGCTGATTTGCAATCTCCTTCTAATTTTTTTTTCTCTTTCTTTTTCTTTAATTTCTTGTATTTAAATTCTGAATTTGAGTTTTAATAAAGAAAGCTTTATTGTTCTTTTCAATTCTAGCTCTTTAAATTAATTATTCTTTATTACTCTTTAATTTTATTATAAGTAGCCGCTAAGATCTAAATAGTGGATCTTAGTACCAAATTTATTTTTTGCATAATTTAAATTCTATTTTTATTTATAAATCTATTTTTTGACTTTAATTTTCAAAAATCTTTCTTTTCTTTTCATTTAAAAAATAAAAAAATAATTAAAAAAATTAAAAATTTTAGAATTAAATTATTACCTCTTTATGGATTCGACCCGACTCACTACTCTCTTCATAATTTTTAATTAATTTAAAAAATTAGATTTAAACTGATAAACAGAGTGTCTTAACGACAACATCGAGTTCTTATCAAGTTTTTGGCACCATTGCCGGGAAGGCATAAAAATTAAAATTTTCTCATTTCTTTAATTTTTTTATTGCCAACTAATTATTTTTCTTATTTATTTTATAGAAAAAAAATAGAGAAAAGAACAAATAAGATTAGGGCATGAACAAAACTCTCAATCCTATTTGGGGAGATCATTCCTAAACCCTAAATCTCTTTTCTTATTTTTAATATTTGCTTTATTTTTAAATTAATTAAAAATTATCTACTTAAATCTAATTAAAAATCTCATCACAAGATTAGAAGTCCTAATTATTTAGAGCATGCATCATATTAGTTTTACTTTTATTTTTATTTTTTTTTGGTGATTGCTGGAGGCAAGGTAAGCCTTTTAGAATTCAATTAGTTGCATGCATCTAGTTTAAATTGCATAGAACTCTTTGATTGAAAATTTTTTTTTGCATATTCATATTAAACCAAATTAAGGGCACAATCCATTAAACAAGATAAGGTAGGGATTTGATCATCCCTTTCCTTAGCCCACAAACAACCAACCAGCATCCTGCATTAACCCAAATCCTTAACTCTTAAAATCAATTAGACGTCAACCCTTAAGGATACTCGAGCTCAATAGGACAAGGAACCCTAAGAGTTGAACCAAGTTAGGATTAATCAATTTGACTGGTGTCTAGAAAAGTGGTTCAGGGATGACTGGGCCTGAAGGAAGGTGGTTACTTAATTGATTCTGTTAGCTTACCTGGCCAAGCACAATTGGTGTCTAAGGCAAGCAACGGGGGACTCCCACCGACCTTTACACTTACCTAGCCAGTTGATTGGCTGAATCCTCTACTTGGAGGGCTCGAAGGTGATCTTGGTAGTTAGGAGCTATCTAGATCCTAAGGATAATCCTTAGTCAGGATTGGTTGCCTAACTTGTTTGCTAAATAATATCAAACATAAACCACAAATTAACCCTTCTCTCTATCATCTCTAGATTTAAGACTCCTTAGGATCTTTCTTTAGAACCCTCTTCTTCCTTTCTCTCCTCTTTTCTTAAAATAAATAATAATAAATAAAATAAAAAATAAAAAATATATATATCTTGAACCATATATCAGGTTGCACTAGTACATGCACGGTAGAAGATCGCTTTTACCTGACCTAGTTAAACCAAATCCTGAAATTGAAAGACTAATTCATTTAAGACCAGATAATCAAATGGCTGAAAATCATGAAGAACCACCTAGGCAGATGAAGGAATACTTTATTCCTTCCACCTACAACCCATCGACTTGCATCCACATACCTGATATCCCTGCTAGCCACTATGAGATCAAGTCGACCACAATCCAGATGCTCCCATCTTTTTATGGGAATGCCAATGAAGACCCTTACAAACATCTGGATGAATTCTTAGAAATCTGCTCTACGGTAAAAATTCAGAATTTTTCTGATGATGCCCTTAGACTGACCTTGTTCCCTTTCTCATTAAAAGATAAAGCCAAGTACTGGCTTGGCACATTAGGAAGAACAATTCAAACATGGGCAGAGATGCAACATGAATTTCTTAAGAAATTTTATCCCATAGGACGAACCAATACCATGAGGCGAGCCATCACGAGGATTTGCTCAGCTTCCAGGGAACAAATTCATGAATCATGGGAAAGACTTAAGGAAAACTTCTTAGAAAATGCCCACACCATGGTCTATCTAAGTGGCAAATTGTACAAGCTTTCTATGAAGGTTTAGGAGATCAATATAAGCAGATGGTTGATGCATCCTATGGAGGTGCATTCATGAGCAAAAGTGAGGATGAAGCTTATACCTTGTTTGAAACCTTAAGTGAAAACTCTATTAACCATGCTTCATTATCCTCTTATGAAAGATCAATTTCTCAACAAAAACGGGCAAGAATTTATGAGATCAAAACTCCAGAACTTAATTCTAAGACAGACTTGAACATAATAGCACAAAAATTAGATAAAGTCGATCTTATTGCCTAGAAATTAGATCAATTCCTAAATCTAGGTCAACAATCTCCTGCACAATACACACCAGCTTCTAATTATCAGAAGATTTGCTCTATTTGTGCTAGTCCCAACACATCATGTAAGTGAATGTCCCATGGTTGCACAATTACCACCTCTTATCCAAGAACAAGTCCAAGCTGCTCAAGGTTACTCCAAACCACTTAATGACCCATATTCAAATTCATATAATCCTGGTTGGAGAAACCATCCTAATTTCTCTTGGAAACCACAACAGACTCAGGCTCAGACCCAAATCCCACCAGTTCAAAAATTATCAAAATAGGCCCCAGTACCAGAACTATGCCTATAATAAGGGTCAGCCTAGTCAGTCTTCTCAACCACTGCATTATAATCAGCCCTCATACCCACCTCCTCAATAGACCAATCTAGCCGACGATAAATTCAATCAACTTCAACAATTAATTCTAAGCCAACAACAATCAATCGCCAGGCTAGAAGCTCAAATAGGACAATTAGCTGAGTCTAGCATGAGGAGAGAACCAGGTCAATTACCAAGCCAACCAATTGCAAATCCTAAAAATAATCCATCCAATGTCTATCAACCACCTGGATTTACTCATCCATCTAACATTCCACCTAAGAACCCCCAATTAGAAAATGCCAAAGCAATATCTGAACTTAGAAGTGGTAGGATTCTTAAGGACCCATACCAAGACCAGGTGATAGAGGCCAATACTGATGTTAGCCAAGATGAGAAATTTGAAGAAGAGGATAGTATGAAACAATCATATAGAAGAACTTGAGCTTAGAACTGGTACTGACACTGATAAGATAGGATAAAGAAAAGAAGAGAATAGATGAATTAGCTGAGACATATAAACCCAAAGCCCCATTCCCTTCGGCCTTAGAAGCAGGCTCTTCTCGCATAAAAGCAAGAAGCACGCAACAAGGAGCTAATGGAACTATTTAAACAAGTTCATATTAATTTACCCCTCCTCGATGCAATTCAGCATGTCCCAGCCTATGCTAAATTTCTTAAAGAACTCTGCACCCAAAAGCGTGAGCCACGAACCACCAAAAGAGTTATGCTATCCGAGGATGTAAGTGCGGTCCTGTTAAATCCAATACCTCAAAAGATGAAAGATCCTGGTGCACCCTTAATTTCATGTGTTATAGGAGGTATAACCTTTAACCGAGCATTACTAGACTTAGGAGCTAGTGTAAACCTACTTCCAACCTCGGTTTATGAAAAATTTGGGATTGGAGAATTAAAACCCACATCAGTCATTTTGCAATTAGCTGATAGATCTATAAAAACACCACGTGGTTTGATTGAGGATGTTCTAGTTAGAGTAGACAAATGTTATTTTCCTGTAGACTTTCTCATACTTGACATGGAACCATCCCAAGAGCTGAACCAAAATCCCATAATTTTAGGACGTCCATTCTTAGCAACTGCCAATGCCAATATCAACTGTAAAATGGGAGCTATGGACATTTCTTTTGGGAATCAAAAAGTAAGAATTAATGTTTTTAATACCCCAAAGTACACCCAAGAGGAGGAAGACTGCTTTGTAATCAATCAGGTAGATGAAATAGTTGAATCTAATTCCTCCTTAGATTTACTACAAGATGATGAACCCACTGAAGAAACTCAAACCCAGGAAGTAAATGCCCTGCTTAATTCACCTCAACCATCACATTCATTACCTTGGTCAGTGAAAGTTGAGCCCTTACCCGAGCGAAAAATTGAACCATTACGTCCTTCAATTCAGGCCCCACCACAACTTGAACTAAAACCTTTACCTGAATCACTTAAGTATGTATTTTTAGGATCAAAGAAAACCCTACCAGTAATAATTGCTTCCAACTTAACTACTGAACAGGAAAACCAATTGGTAAATATTCTAAAAACATATAAGGAGGCCATAGGGTGGACCGTCGCCGATTTAAAAGGAATTAGTCCGTCAATATGCATGCACCATATTTATACAGAAGATAATGCCAAACCAACTCGAGAGATGCAAAGATGGCTTAACCCTAACATGCAAGAAGTAGTCAAGAAAGAGGTAATTAAATGGTTAGATGCTGGAATTATTTATCCTATCTCTGACAGCCACTGGGTGAGTCCCACACAAGTTGTTCCAAAAAAATCTGGACTTACGGTTGTCCGCACTGAACATGGAAACTTAGTACCAACACGACTTTCCACTGGGTGGCGTGTCTGCATAGATTATAGAAAACTCAATACAACCATCCGAAAAGATCACTTTTCCTTACCCTTTATCGATCAAATCCTAGAAAGACTAGTAGGCCAACAATACTTTTGCTTTTTAGATGGATACTCAGGATACAATCAGGTAGCAATCTACCAAGGAGATCAAGAAAAGACCACCTTTACATATCCTAATGGAACCTTTGCTTTCCGTAGAATGCCATTCGGATTATGTAATGCACCTGCAACTTTTCAAAGGTGCATGATGTCAATATTTTCAGACATGATAGGAGATTTCTTAGAAATATTCATGGATGACTTTTCAGTCTTTGGAGAATCTTTTGAGAGTTGCCTCAACAATTTGAAGAAAATATTAAAATGATGTATTGAGGCTAATCTAGTGTTAAGCTGGGAAAAGAGCCACTTCATGGTTCAAGAAGGGATCGTTTTAGGACATATAGTATCTAAGAAAGGGATTGAGGTAGATAAAGCTAAAGTTGAACTAATTTCTAAACTTCCTCCTCCCACTTCTGTCAAACAAATTCGATCTTTTCTTGGTCATGTAGGATTCTATCGTCGCTTCATCAAAGAGTTCTCTAAAATTTTTCGTCCTTTGTGTAATCTGCTCGCTAAGGATGTTTCTTTTAACTTTGATGAAAATTATCTTAAAGCTTATGAAATCTTAAGAGAAGCTGTGACCAAAGCTCCAATCATACAACCTCCTAACTTGGTCACTACCTTTTGAAATTATGTGCGATGCCTCAGACTTTGCCATAGGAGCTGTCCTAGGCCAAAGGGTAAACAAATGTCCTGTAGTGATCTATTATGCTAGTAGAACTCTGAATGAAGCACAAATGAATTATACCACCACTGAAAAAGAGTTGCTAGCCATTGTGTTTGCCCTAGAAAAGTTTAGATCATATCTATTAGGATCAAAAATCATAATTTACTCGGATCATTCAGCCTTGAGATACCTGCTCTCAAAGAAAGATGCTAAACCATGATTAATTAGATGGATCTTTACTGCTTACAAGAATTTGATATTGAAATTCGAGATAAGAAGGGATCTAAAAATGTTGTAGCAGACCATCTGTCTAGGATCCTAGTTAAAGATAGTGAACCTGTATCAATCAGAGAATCTTTTTTAGATGAACAATTGTTAACAGTTTCACATACAAAGACTCCTTGGTTTGCAGATATTGTCAATTACTTAGTCATAGGATAAATTCCTGATGGCTGGTCTAAGAATGAAAAGGATCGATTCTTTGCTCAAATCAAATATTATTTTTGGGAAGATCCTGAGCTTTTTAGAATTTGTGCTGATCAAATCATTCGTAGATGTGTTCCTGAATCTGAACAATGGAGTATCTTACAATTTTGTCATACCCTTGCTTGTGGAGGACATTTTTCTGGATGAAAAACTATGGCCAAAGTATTGCAGAGTGGTTTTTATTGGCCAACATTATTTAAGGATGCCCATACTTTTAGTCAGGAGTGTTTTAAGTGTCAAGCCTTAGGGAATATTTCAAAGAAAGACATGATGCCTTTGAAACCCCATCTTTAGTAGTAGAAATTTTTGATGTATGGGGAATTGATTTTATGGGACCTTTTCCACCTTCCAATGGATTTGAATACATTTTGGTAGCTGTCGATTATGTTTCTAAATGGATTGAAGCAATAGCAACATCGAACCAATGATCATAAAGTAGTCTTAAAATTTATTCAGAAGAATATCTTTTCTAGGTTCGGATTTCCACGTGCTATCATTAGTGACGGAGGTACCCATTTTACAAATCATCAATTTCGAACTTTATTACGAAAATATGGGGTGACACATAAGATAGCTACACCATACCATCCGCAAACAAGTGGTCAGGTAGAAGTCTCTAATAGGAAAATTAAGAATATCTTACAAAAGACTATTAGGCCTGATCGAAAAGATTGGTCAGATCGATTAGGATGATGCATTATGGGCCTATAGGACAGCTTATAAAACCCCTATTGGAATGTCTCCCTATAGATTAATCTATGGAAAAGCATGTCACCTTCCGGTAGAACTTGAACATAAAGCATATTGGGCAATAAAATAATTAAATTTTAATTTAAACCAAAGCTGGTTCCAATCGGATGTTACAATTGAAGTGAATTAGAAGAATTAAGGCAAGAAGCTTATGAAAATTCAAAAATCTATAAGGAGAAAATGAAAGCCTTCCATGATAAACATATTTCAAGAAAAACCTTTGAACCAAATCAACAAGTCTGGTTATTTAACTCAAGGCTTCGATTATTTTCCTGAAAAATTAAAATCCAGATGGGATGGACCTTATATAGTTAATCATGTATTCCCACATGGTGCAATTAAACTCTATGATCCCAGGACTAAAAATTTTTTTAAGGTAAATGGCCAAAGGCTTAAACCATATATCGAAGGGACATCATTAAATCGAAACATTGACCAAGTATAATTAACAGAACCATAATGAATTAAATCATATTTTGTTTGGCTGAAGATAATAAACTTAGCGCTTGTTAGGAGGCAACCCAATACTTCTTGAATCTAATTTATTCTTTTTAGTTTCTTTTCTTTTTAGGCTAAGCTTGGAGAAGGACCAAAAAGCTGGAGAAGGATCATAAGCTTCAAGACCCATGCTAAATAAATAAACATAATTTACACCCTTTTATTTATTTTTTCTCTCCATTGAGGATAATGTAAATTCAGTTGGGGGATTAAAAAAAATATAAAAAAATAAATAAAAAATAAAAAAATAAAATAATAAAAAATATATATTATAATAATAATAATAATAATAAAAATAATTTAAAACTATTTTAAAAATTTTTGGATAAACCATATTTTAGGAAAAGAGAATCTTAAGCAAAATAAACTAGAAAAAGTAATAAAGTTAGAAAGTATTAACTAATAATGGTAGCGAGTTAAGAAGCAGATTACTTGGTCAGACCATTAGCAGCCTACTTAGGTCATTTAAAGGCTAACAACACTTCTAATTGCACATGCACACTAATGAAGCATAGTAGGTGTTGATTATAAGGCTAAATTGAGGATTCAATTATCACTAAAAATTGATGGTTTATATATACCTTCAATTAAAGAAACTTGAATTTAAGGAAAGAGCTACCTGCTTAAATAAAAAAAAAAAAGTGCAAAACATAGAGTATATGTGGATTGCCCTAAACTAGAACTCTGCACCTTAAGTCAAGTGTAGAAGTTCACATCAAATGGTGAAGGAAAGGCCAGGATGCTCAGCATAATTTTCAAAAAAAAAAAAAAAAAAAGCAGTGTGAAAGCTACCTTAATTCATGCACTTAACTTGGAAGTATATAGAAAACTAACCAAAATAAGGTGATAAAAGAAGATTCATTTGTCCTTTGAATCAACACCCAAATGCTAAGTTAGTATTCACGAAACCAAAGTGCTGAAAATCTTTAGATGAACTCTAAGAAAGTTTCTGATTAATCTGCCATGAAATTTACTTCTGAAACTCAATACTTAGTTAGTGATACTGTCTAAACTTTTGATCTTAAATCCTAGATCTATTCTTATAAAGGAGGATCTCAATGAAATATGGTAATTGATCTAAATTAAATTCTTTCTTTACTCGAGGATGAGCAAAGCTTAAGTTGGAGGGTGTAATAAGTACCATAAACTCACCAATAAAAATATTAATTTATCAATTAATTCATATTAGTTTTTAAGAATTAATGATCAACTTATATATATTTTTAAAAAATTAATATTTTTATTAATTAAAAAATTAATTAAAAAAATAATAAAAGTTAGAAAATAAAATTTTATAATCAATGGAAAGAGCTTATTTTTTTATCACAATGAAACAAGTTTGAAATAAAATGAAGCTAAAATGAAGAAGATATGAATTTTTAAAGAAATAAAATTAAAAAAAAATTAAAAAATAATAATAATAACATATGGCTCAGCCGGCCCAAGCTGCCATGCCATATCAGTCGACGCATCCAAACATGTCGTGCCAAGTCGACAAGCTAGTGCGCCATGCCAGCCACATAAGCCGACTCAACCGTAGAAGCCGTCAGTTGGTCCATGATCCAGGCATGGACTGCTAGCTCAGTAGAAATCGATGAATCATAGTGCAACACATGGTGGACCTAGACCCTTAAAGGGTTCATAGAAAATCTATCATGGCTCACAAGGCATTTTGGTCTTTTCACTTGGCGACAGGAGCACTGATTGGCTGCGATGTGTGGTGCGGTCGATCCACGCGGTCCATGGGAACAGTAATTGTACGATCGGATGGTTGTGGTTATTTTTGGATTTGATTCAGCTTCAGACTTCACACAGATCGCCATCCAATGATAGCGCGCAATCTAGAGGATGATCCAACAGTCTAGAACACTCCTGACGGTAATCAGGACTCCAGACATGCAATCAGTGCCCAGATTTTCTCCATCAATGCGTGATCAACGATCAGAATTTAATCCGACTTGATTTGGGCTGATACACATTCGATTTTGATGATTTTTGGCCCATTGAATTTCTATTGAATGGCTGGATTTCATCAAACCCACCAAAATTTATCCAGGACTCTTTTTTTTATCAAAATTTTATTCGAGTTTCTTTGTATTTTGAAGACTAAAAGGGCTATTAGTCTCACATTGCCTAGAAGAAAATCCTCCACCCCTGCTAGCTCTATAAAAAGGACCCCAGATCTCTAGAAATAGGTAGATCTGGTGGAAGGAAAGCCAAGGTATAGGGTGGAAGCCAAGCTTTAGGTTGAAGGTTACTTCAAAGCTACAGTGCTGAGAAGAAGAGCCAGTCTTCTACACCATCTCCACGCCTATGCTGATCTACGATCTCCTTCTAGTTTTCTTTTCTCTCTCTTTTTTCTTAATTTCTTATATTTAAATTCTAAATTTGAGTTTTAATAAAAAAAGCTTTATTGTTCTTTTCAATTCTAGCACTTTAAATTAATTATTTTTTATTGCTCTTTAATTTTATTGCAAGTAGCGCTAAGATCTAAATAGTGGATCTTAGTACCAAATTTATTTTTGACATAATTTAAATTCTACTTTTATTTATAAATCTATTTTTTGACTTTAATTTTCAAAAACCCTTCTTTTCTTTTCTTTTAAAAAATAAAAAAAATAAAAATAAAAAGATCAAAGATTTTAGAATTAAATCATTGGCTCTCTATGGATTCGACCTGACTCACTACTCTCTTCATAATTTTTAATTAATTTAAAAAGTCATATTTAAATTGATAAATATGGTGTCTTAACGATAACATCGCATTCCTATCAAATATCATTACCTACGAGGAATATTTTCTCTACTTTCTCTGAAATAGTACCTAAGTACCTCTTAGGAGGACGAAAAATCCTTTCCGATCTACAAGATGGAAGAGATAGTGATTGTATTGGCTCAACCTGATTTGATTCTATGGAGTCCTAAGCTCATTGTTCTTGGAAGACTTTCTCCTCTAGCTTGATCTGGTTTCCAATGCCGCTATCTTGAATAAACTATTTTTCATGAAAAATGGCATGCCGACTCACAATCACATTGTAATCTTCTGGAATGTAGAAATAGTATCCTAATGATTCTTTAGGATATCCTATAAATCGAGCTTTAAAGGACCTATAGTCTAACTTGTCTGCTTGTTGTCTTTTGACATAAGCCGGACAATCCCAAATTCTAAGATGACTCAGACTTGATTTCTTACCATGCCATATCTCATACGATGTGGTAGGAATGGTTTTAGAGAGAACCCTATTTAGTAGATATATAGCAGTTAACAGAGTATGTCCCCAAAGAAAATTAAAAAGGTCTGTAAAGCTCATCATGGATTGGACCATATCTAATAGGGTCCGATTTCTCTATTCTAAAACTTCATTTAGTTGACGTGTTCTAGGTGGAGTCCATTAAGAGACTATGCCATTTTTCTTGAGATAGTTCAAGAATTTCTGACTAAGGTATTCACCTCCTTGATCTGATCGAAAAATCTTAATGGATTTTTTAGTTTGCTTTTCAACTTTTGGTCTAAATTTCTTAAACTTTTCAAAGGCTTCAGACTTATGTCTCATAAGATATACATACCCATACCGAGATAAATCATTGGTAAAGGTTATGAAGTAATCAAAGTTGCCTCTGGCCGACACATCAAATGGGCCACACACATATGTACTAGGGCAAGTAGATCCATGGCTATTCCCCATGTCCTCCAAAAGGGAGCTTAGTCATTTTGCCATGAAGACATGATTCACAAATTGGATATCGCTTGAAAATCAATGGACTCAATAGCCCAATTATCTCTAATTTGTTAATCCTATCTTCTGCTATATAATCTAGCTTTAGGTGCCATAGATACCTATCATTTGGACTATCCCTGGGTCATTTTACGACATTCACATTTTGCTCGATATTAAAGATAGATATATCAATATGTTACTGATAGAGACCATTAATGAGAAAATCACTTGTAATTTTATTTCTTTCATAAAAATATTATAATAGTCTTGAAGAAAACTAATTACATAGCCTTCTTGTGCTAAACATGAAATAGAAATCAAATTTCTGCTTGCGGCAGGCACATAATAACAATCTTTAAGTACTAAATCTAAGCCAGACGATAGTCGAAGAAGGTAGGTTTCCATGGCCACAGCAGCAACCCTTGCTCCATTTTTGACATGTAGAATCATCTCACCATCCCTTAGGCTCTTGCTATTCTCAAGATCCTACATGGAAGTGCACAAATGAGCACTAGAACCAGAGTCAAGCACCCAACTGGATGCAGAAGAAATCGTAAGGTTAGATTCAATAACAAGCATGTCTCCAGAAGGACCTATCTCCTTCTTATTCATCATGGTGGCCAGGTATATAGGGTAGTTTCACTTTCAGTGGCTGTCAATATTACAATGAAAATACTTTCCTTTGTCAGCGGCCTTCTTCTTTAGCTTTGCCTTTTTTTTTCTTTCCACCTTCCACCTTCTACCTTTTCATAGACTTCTTCTTTCCAAAAGATTTTTTCTTGGAAGAAGTTCGTTCCATAGCAAGTACTGAGCCTTTAAAATCTTTCATAGAAAGCTCAGCAGTAACCAACATATTCATAAGTTCGGCTAGAATATTCTAAAGTTTTTGCATATGGTAGTTCATGATGAACTGTCCATATGCATCAGTCAAGGATTGCAGAATCATATCATTCTATAGATACTGGTCTAACTTCACTCCGAGCTTCTCAAGCTCTTCCAAGTCCTTGATCATCATCAGACAATGATCTTGGACTGACTGCCCATCATGCATTTTAACCTTAAACAGTCATTTCATGACCTGATATTTGGCTGCGACTCTATTCACCAAACAACTCTTGCAGGTGAGCCAACATTTGATGGATAGTCTTGATATATCTTCATGTTGGCGCTAAAGCTTATTAGACATTGAGCCCAACATGTAGTATCTGATCTTGTTATCTTCATCCATCCATTTGTCAAGAGACGCTCTCTATTCAGCGGATGGATGGGCTGGTAAGGTGGGAGGATCCTGATCCAACATATGAGTTAACTTCTCAAAACCCAAAATAATTTTGAAGTTCTAGAGCCAATTCATGTAATTGGGTCCGGTCATCTATGGGTGTCCAGGATATGAGCTAGTGGGTTGGATGCAGATATTTTTTTTTTTCTGTAGAGAGTCAAAGTTTCTAGTTAGATTTTATAATTAAGACTTGATCAATTTGATTAGGGGTTTGATTTTTAAACAAATTAGCTTCCACTAGTTTCTTCGGATCCCTACACTCCTTTTGTAGGGAAGCAAAAATCTTCATGATTAATGATTTCTAGTAGATGGTGCAGTCCCACCAACTGACTCATCACCTCACCTAACAGTTATTGGTGATGAGTTAGCCAATGAGTCAACAACTCTTGTCCAATGATTCTCTAATCAGGGTGCACCCAAGCTTGGCCTCTAATTCATGAATCTCACCATGTCCGAAATATTAATCCACTCCTTAGTTAAGTCAGACCCATCATTTGTGTAGATTGAATTTCTAATTGGGTCTCTCATCGTATCCAAAATATTGAGCCCAATCCATCCTCCAGCCTATAGCATATAATGCCTAATAGACATGGTTGCATCTTTTTGGTGCAACTAAAGCATTGTGACTAGTCGAGAACAATCAACCTCAGGAAGGACCCGTATATCTACAATGGTGGAAGACCTTAGACTTAATCTTTTTTTCAAGAGATTTGATTTAGTTCTCTTTAAACTTGACTTGACATAGCCATAACCACTATGAGTGACCTAGTGGCATGGGTTAGCTTAGATTCTTAGCCACCTTAGATCAAGACTGAGCCAACAAATATGGCTAGATAAGTGAGACTGGTGGAAGGGATATGCCATTAACTCGGTAAGAATACATTCGAGTTGAGTAGTTACTAATTAAAAATTAGTTAGTCATATCTATCAAACTTATCTTAGACACCAAATTGTTGAGCCAGAATCAATCAAGTTAGCCAACAATCTAAACTTTAACCACTGAGCCTAATTAGGTCTTAACTTGATCGATCACTCATGTGACTCAACCTTGACCCAGACTTAATCCTATTAGGCTGGTCAATTTAAGTACTCTTGATCCCATCTAACCGACTTTTGATTTGATTTGATCAATCACTAGACCTAATTGAGCTACCCACGCTCGAATCTAATTTTATGAATATGTCTTAGATCTAAATATTTTTAATTTTAGATCTAATATATTTCATAATCTTAATTCTTAATTAAGTTTAGGATTCATAAACAAAATATGTAAATAAAATCCTAGGATTTCAGGATCTAGGATTTTGCAGAAAATAAGTTTTTAATTTTTGATTAAGGATGAAGCGCAGCACCTCTACATATCATAAGAACACCCCATTGAATGGGAGGAGAGGGCCTTTAAATCCTTCTTTGTTCTTATGATCGAATGGCCAAGGGGAATGTCTTAATCAGAAACATAATGAATCTACAAAACTAGTTAGATCTACATCATATATCATATATAAAAATTGATCTAACTTAAAAATATGTTTTGCATATATCTCATGTATCATATCATGCATATTTTTAGATCTAAATTATCTTAAAAATATCTAAAAAATAAAATTTAAATTTGATCATATCAAATTAAATTTATTCAAGATAACTATGTAGATCTATTCTACAACTAATCTAAACATGCATCAATCATATCTCATATGAATAATATTAAATAAATTTATTTTCTATTTTTAAATTCTAATTATAATATTTAAAATATTAAAAAATAATAATTAAATATATTTAAAAATTATAATTAATTAAATTAAAATTATGATCATGCTAAACTATACATAGAACAATTCTATTCCTAGTCTAATAATGCATTTCATACATCTTAGATCTAAATTATTTAATTTTAATTTTTTAATTTTAGATCTAATCATATCTCATACAACATCTAAAATTATCTAATTATTAGATCAAAATTAAAATAAAATTAGATCTAATGAATTTTGGAAACCTGGCTCTGATACTAGTTGAAGGAAAAAATCCTATTTTCCATATCAGGTTCGTTCAGATCTGATTGGATCAAGAGAGATATTTCAAAAATTTTTTCTCTTAGATTCAAATCAAATCTGAGACTCTTTAGATTTGATATTATTGATCTAACAACTAAAATTAAATTAAATTAAATTAAATTTAATCAAACCTTGGTTATGGGTAATCCAATTATCCTATGATGATCCCGATGTTTGTCTGAGGTTCTGAATATAGCCACGCAAGTGCCTGGCCTCTACTGGTATCCACTCAAGTAGGATCTAGAGATCTTCTCCTTCTCAATCTATACTCCAAAAATCAGATCTTGATCTAATCTTGAAGGTCTTCAAAATGGCTTTTGAAGATCAGTCGTTGTCTCTTGCAGTAGTGCTACCTTCTTCCTTTCTTGTCGCCTTTCTCTTATTCGGGTTGCACCAAACTCGAGCCCAGAAACTCTTGGACATGGATAGGAGAGAGAGGACCTGAAGGTGGCATAGAGAGGGAGGGAGAGAAGCCTTATGGCATGGGCAAAGGGTAGAAACTCTATATTTTAGGCACAGATAGGATTTATATAGATCTTGCAGTGCCATGCAGTGCCACATCATCCCGACCAATCAAGGCTCTTTGTGCAATCAAATCTAAATCTAATTGGTGGACTAATATCATCTGATCCAATCAGATTAGAGTCTCTCATAAATCTCCTTCAGTGGTGCCAAGATTGATCAAACAGGACTCCTTGGCACCACCTAATTTGAAACCATGAAGCAACCTGGAGTCCCATCTGTATGGGACTCCAAGCGTGATCCTCATGGGATGCATGCCTTCCTAGACATGCACCCCCTCCCTTTCTACCTTTTATCAAGGGGACAAAGCCCCATGTTTTCTCCTATGGGTGCATGACACATGGGTAGATGTCTAAGTGTCAAAGGTTAACATTTGACCAAAATCCAAAGACAAGATTTAGCAAGTGAAGAAAAATGGCAGGTGTTGTCTCAAATTTATCTCATAAATTAAGACAACCCTTTTCTAACCTAGACAAGTTTTAGTCAGACCAAGTAAAAGTTCTTAAGAGAGCCCAAACACATTTGAATCAGTCGAGACAAGCTTTAATGATTATTGAAGGAGAACATTAGGCTCAATCGTGTGTTAGCATAATTTTCTTGAACCTAATTGAATCTTATTCAAATCAGTTAAACTGGGTTAATCCAATTGATGATATCCAGATCGAAACCCCTATTTGTGTGACTCAGTTAGGTTCAATTCCATATGGTAATGGAATATGTCACAATCTCTATCACTGACAGCATCGAAACGCCTTTCAATGGATCAGAACTTTTCTGATTCAGACAACTAGTATGATCGATTATCCAAATCATTCTAATTGCTCCTAAAATCCATCAGTGACACCTAGTAGCATATGGTAGCAATCCATCAGAACTAAAAATGAACCTCTTGGTATAGTTACCTGTGTAATTAAGTTCCTTTATCTTAAGCCCCGATCGAATTAGGGTTAAGGTGATCTCGTCAAACCCTAATTTCCATCATATGAATTAATCATTCGATTCAAGTCTAATATGAAAAAACCTTAATAAAAACTCTTTCTATTATTTCACTTTGCCATGGCCATGGGCTTATGGACTTGATTCTCATGATCATCATAGGGCTGCTCCTCATCTATTGAGGTTGATAGATTTTCTATTGGTGCAATCCAATTCCTACAATGAACATGCTATAGCCAACGTACACCTCAGGATTCCAAATCGCTAGAAGATCGAGTTACGGTGTAGTCAAACTATAACACCCTCAAGGTGAACTATCGATGCACCTCAGATCAAAGAACCAGACACACCACTGCAGCTTCGAACTAGTCATCGACGAGAAGATAGACTTTCTCATGACTGCTCGAGGTGGTCATGCTCAGTGCCCTCATTTTCTAACAAGTATCTGTACTCTCACTCCGATGTCTATACACCATAGACTCAAGACTCATCTATCCTAAAGAAGCGATTATACACCAACCTTCCGGATCAATCACCATCCTAATGATGATTCTACGGTCGAGAGCATTTTATGAGTTAATAATGAAAATTCATGTCTTAAATTTTTAACTCTTGAAAATATGAACCATTGTTATTATTAAATCAAGGGATGTATCACAGATACTTTCAAATACACATTATGATAGAAAATAACCCATTTTATTATTTATAGTCAAAATTATAATTTTGTCCCCTAGATGTGTATTACAAGTGTCAGCCAATTCTAGCTTCTAGGGCACACATATCTAATAGTTCGTCAGTCTTAGGGTAACCTTTTTGGAAAAGAAGTTCCTTGGTGAAGGAACTATTGCCTTTAAGGTTGAACTTGATGAAGTTTAACATATAGAAAGTCTGACACAAAATGTTGAACCTATGTCGGATTTGATCAAATCAAATCTGATGCCTAGTGAATCCACACCATTAAGGCGTAGAGTACCATGCCATTCGGATAGATACTATGGATTCTTGGTCTAGGATGGTGATCCCATCGAACTCGATGAGAACGATAAGCACCCAATCACTTATATGGATGCAATGCAGAGATCTGATTCCGAGAAATGGATTGAGGCCATGAAATTCGAAATGGAGTCCATGGTGGTCAATGATGTGTGGACATTAGTTGACCCACCTAAAGAGGTTAAACCCATTGGGTGTAAATGGGTCTTCAAAAGAAAGAGGGGCACAGATGGAAAGGTAAAGACCTATAAAGCCCATTTGGTTGCCAAGGGGTATTGTCAACATTATGGTATTGACTATGATGAGACATTCTTCCCAGTGGCAATGCTCAAATTCATTCTGATAATACTTGCAATAGCTGCCCACCTAGACTATGAGATCTGGCAGATGGATGTAAAGGTGGCTTTCCTAAATGGAGAGCTAACTGAAGAGATGTATATGATACAACCTGAGGGACTCACATCCATAGTTGAGTCCAAAGTGCGTAGGCTTCAGAGATCCATTTATGGATTAAAGCAAGCATCTCAAAGTTGGAACATGCATTTTTATAAAGTAATCAAAACATATGGCTTCGTTAAGAATGCAGAAGAATCCTACATTTACAAATGGGCAAATAGTCTAGCAGTGGTATTCTTTATTTTATATATGGATGATATTCTCTTAATCGAGAATGACATTCCTACACTATAAGGAAGAAAAGTTTGGTTGTCACCACAATTCTCCATGAAGGACTTGGGTGAAGCATCCTACATCCTAGGGATGAAGATCTATAGGAATAGATCTAAATGGATGCATGATGATGGCGATAAATCCTGCTCCTGTCGAAGTCCAGTCTGATGCTTGGCCTAATGCAACTGGCAACAATAGATTATAGAAGTCTAGTCTGATGCTTGTTGGGGATAAACCCTGCTCATGAAAGAGCTTCGATCGAGAATTCTCCTCCAACAATCGGACCCCAGTCGAACTCCTCCAGCGACCAAACCTTAGCCAAACTCCTTCAGCCGATCGAGCTCCTCAGCGATCAAGCCCTAGCCAAACTCCTTCAGCAACCAAACTCCTCCTGGACTTCTTCCTCAGTCAGACTCCTACAGGAGTCGAACTCCTTTTGGATCCCTCCTTCAGTCGAATTTCTATAGGAACCGAACTCCTTTCGGACTCCTCCTTCAGTCAAATTTCTATAGGAGCCAAACTCCTTTCGAATGTTTCCTTCAGTCAGATTTCTATAGGAGCCGAACTCCTTTTGAAATCCTCCTTCAGTCAAGTCCCTATAGGAGCCAAACTCCTTTTGGATCTCTCCTTCAGTCAGATTTCTATAGGAGACGAACTCCCTCCAGACTCCTCCTTCAGTCAGATTTCTATAGGAGTTGAACTCCTTCTGGATCTCTCCTTCAGTCAGATTTCTATAGGAGCTGAACTCCTTCTGGACTCCTTCTTCAATCAGATTTCTACAGGAGCTGAACTTCTTTCGGACTCCTTCTTTAGTCAAGTTTCTACAAGAGCCAAACTTCTTCCAAATTTCTCCTTCAGTCAGATTCCTCTAGGAGCTGAACTCCTTCTAGACTTCTCCTTTAGTTGGATTCCTCCAAATCAAGGTCTACAATCGAGATGACGTCCTTGATCAAAAACTATTGAAGATGGATCGATGGATTGAAGAGCTCGACCACGTCGCCCCGGCTCACCATGACGATGCCCGCACCGATCCCCCTTTCTCTCCTTGAATTATGCAAGAGCCCATTCCACCGAACTTCGAGCTTCCCTTAATTTGAAGGCTATGATAGAACCTCTGATCCGATTGATTATCTGGAGGCCTTCCGAAATATGATGCTGCTCTATGGTACATCAGATGCTATCTTATGTCGAGCTTTTTTTTCTACCTTGAAGGAAGCAGTATGAAATTGGTACTCAGCATTGAAGTCGGGTACGATCTTCTTCTTTGACCTGATGAGCCATCAGTTTGTGGCTCACATTATTAGCAGCCAACGTCCGCACCGAGGTTCAGATTTCCTATTGAATATCAGGGAGGACCGAATGAAGTTCTTCAGCATTGCTGGTAGAAGACCGAATGAAGTTCGACTGTGCTCCCAGATCCTTTGTGAGTGCAAGTGTGTTCAAACTCTCCCTCGAGATCATCATCAAAGAAGTCTTGATAGAAGGGTGCGAAGAAGTACTCCCCCTGAAAGGTTCCACAACTACGCCCCCCTTAATGCTCCTAAAAATCAAGTTCTGATGGAAATGAAGAATCAGCTATCAAGACCAGAAGAATTGCGATCTTCCCCAAATAAGCGCAGTCAAAGCAAGAACTACCTCTACCATCATGACCACAGCCACGACACTGAAGAATGAATTCAGCTCCAAGACAAAATCGAGGAGCTCATCAATAGATGCTGGCTTGGTCAATTTCTCAGATGCCAGCTTGAAGCAAGAGTAGATTGGCCAAGGGCACTGCCACAATCAGAACCATCAATGAGGAAGGAACAATAAGAAGATCGGCCATCTCTCGACATCATCAACACTATCTTTAGGAGGGCTTAGTAATTCGATGAGCTGCCATCTCTCAACCTTAGAGCCAGGGGAAGCTTGCCCTGAGTTGGGAAGGCTCATATGAAATAAAGGAGGTTGTCCGACCTAGAACTTATCGCCTGAAGAAGCTCGGAGGAACAACTCTCCCACGACCATAAAACTCTGAGAATCTAAGAATGTACTTTTGATAATTTTTCTTTAATAAAACTCCTCCATTTCAATATTATTATTTCTCGACGTAAAAACTATCTGATGATAGGGAAGAAGCAATCAATAGTAGTCATATTAGGAATAGGAGGAGAACCTCATCCTAACAAGAGCAAAGTCGAAGGCCTCATTCATTTTAGATGAGATGGGGGAGAGGTCCTGACAATAGTCCCTTATGTGCCCCCACAGTCCATTAGGAATAGGAGGAGAACCTCATCCTAATGTGAGCAAAGTCGAAGGCCTTGTTCATTTTAGATGAGATGGAGGGAGAGGCCTTGTTCATTTTAGACAAGATGGGGAAGAGGCCCTGACAACGATCCCTATGTGCCCCCATAGCTCGTTAGGAACAGGAGGAGAATCTCATCCTAACATGAGTAAAGGCCGAAGGCCTCGTTCATTTTAGACGAGATAAGGGGAGAGACCTTGACTATGGCCCTTCTATGCCCCCACAGCCTGTTAGAAATAGGATGAGAACCTCATTCTATCATGAGCAAAGTCGAAGGCCTCATTTATTTTAGATGGGATGAGAGGAAAGGCCTCGAGAATGATCCCATTGTGCCTGACAATAATAGGAGATAAGATCATCTTCAACCTCGACTGGAGATAAGATCTCTTCCGAGCTTCAACATCTACATCAATATGAGATAAGATCTCCTTCAACCTCGATTGGAGATAAGATCTCCCCTGAGCTTCTACATCAAGAGAAGATAAGATCTCCTTCAACCTTGGCTGGAGATAAGATCTTCTTCGAGCTTCTACGTCAACAGGAGGTAAGATCTTCTTCAACCTCAACTAGAGATAAGATCTCTTCCCAGCTTCAATGTCTACGTCAATAGGAGATAAGATCTCCTTCAACCTCGGTTGGAGATAAGATCTCCCTCAAGCTTCTACATCAAGAGGAGATAAGATCTTCTCTAACCTCTATTGGAGATAAGATCTCTCCCATGTTCTATGTCAATAGGAGATAAGATCTTCTTCAACCTCGACTTGAGATAAGATCTCCACCGGGCTTCAACGTCTACGTCAATAGGTGATAAGATCTCCTTTAATCTCTATTGGAGATAAGATCTTCTCTAAGCTTCTACGTCAATAGGAGATTAGATCTCGTTCAACCTTGGCTAAGGATAGGATCTCTCCCGAGCTTCAACATCAACTTCAACATGAGATAAGATCTCCTTCAACCTCGACTATCTCGACTGAAGACAAGATCTCCTACAAGCTTCAACCATAACGTCAACAGAAGACAAGATCTCCTTGGACCTCGACTGGAGGCAAGATCTCCCTCGAGCATCAACATCAACATCAACCTCGACTGGAGATAAGATCTCTCCCGAGCTTCAACTCCAACGGGTGCACAGCCCGGAAAAGAACTTTGGCAATTGTCTTTTTTGTACTTCCTTCTTTCGAATTTTGAACTCGAGAGTGGGAGGACTATTGTTGGGGATAAACCCTACTTCCATAGAAGTCCAGTCTGATGCTTGGCCTAATATAACTGGCAATCACGAAAGAGCTTCAATCGAAAATTCTCCTCCAGCGATCGGACCCTAGCCAAACTCCTCCAACGGCCAAATCTTAGTCGAACTCCTTTAGATGACCGAACTCCATAGCGGTCGAGCCCCAATCGAACTCCTCAAGTGGTCGAACTCCTTCCAAATTTTTTCCTCAATCGGACTGCTATAGGAGCCAAACTCCTTCCGAATTCCTCCTTCGGTTAGATTTCTATAGGAGCCAAACTCCTTCCAAACTCCTCCTTCAGTCAAGTTTCTATAAGAGTCAAACTCCTTCTGAATCTCTTCTTTAGTTGGGTTTTTATACGAGTCGAACTCGTTCTGAACTCCTCCTTCAGTCAAGTTTCTACAGGAGCCAAACTCCTTCTGGATCTCTCCTTCAGTTGGATTTCTATAGGAGCCAAACTTCTTTCGGACTCCTCTTTCAGTTGGATTTCTATAGGAGCCGAACTTCCTTCAGACTCCTCCTTTAGTTGGATTTCTATAGGAGCCGAACTCCTTCCGGAGTCCACCTTTAGTCAAGTTTCTTTAGGGGCCGAACTCCTTTCGAATTTCTCTTTCAGTCAGATTTCTACAAGAGTTGAACTCCTTCTTCAATCGAATTTCTATAGGAGCCAAACTCCTTTCGGACTCCTCCTTCAGTCAAGTTTCTACAGGAGCCAAACTCCTTCCAAATTTCTTCTTTAGTCGGATTCCTCCAAGAGCCGAACTCCTTCCAAACTTCTCCTTCAGTCAGATTCCTCCAGCAGATTGCTTCCAAATTTTAGCTAGCATTCCTCTCGAATGATTTCTTCTAGACATATTATTTTTAGGAGTCCGAACTCTACTAGAATTGATGTTTGTCAAAGCTCCTCACCGACCAATGCCTACTTCCTCTGAACTTTAGTTATTCAATCTCAACAAATGGTCACTATCAGTCTGACGATGCCTCTCCATCTCTGTACCAAATCCCACATGGTCATGAGCGGCTCAGTACTGGATAGCTACGGCTGTCGCCATCAGTCTGCTACTGACGGTGCTACAGGCGGTGCCCCCCTCCATGATAGACTCCATCAGGCTTCGAGTGGCTCGCTACCAGATGGCTGCAGCTGTCACTATCAATCTGCTACAGGCTCCATCTATAAAAAGAGACCCTCCAGATATGTTTTTTCTAAGCTCTTTTCTCCTTTCCAAAACTCTATCGAACTCTTTCCTGAGCACTCCATTTCTGTTGGTCAGAAGAGCTGACTTGATCGTCAGAGGGTCCTATTGGAGCCATCATCACCACCGACTTTAGATGGAATTTTATTTTGTAGGTCACCAGCGGCGACCTCGTCTTCCTCGACTACAGCTCGATCCGACGTCAATCAGATACTGCACCAATAGGATTGACACTAGAAGAAGGACCTCTATTTTTGAGGTATCCTTATTCTTAAAGGAGTGCTCAATCGACCCTGCTGACCTTCTTCTTTAATGTTCATCTCCATCCTCTCCCTCAATCTTAAGAAATTACTCCAGAGAAGGCAACTACCAGGAGATCTACCGCTTTTGCTGCCAAATCCGCCCATTTCGGCTCTAGTGCCAGCACTTCATCCTCCTCCATCGGTGGCTATGGTAGATCTACAGCAGTTCAACCTACTGATGTAGTGGGTTTAGAGCCTCATCGAGATGGTGTAGGCCATGCGACAGCATTCGATGGTGATTCCGTTAGAAAATCCGCCATAAGGATGTCAGGAATTGGCCCCAAGGAAGAGCACTTGGGCTAGCGTATCCATCATCCTTTAGAAAGAGAAACAAAGAGCAGAGGATCCTTGTTCGGATCATGATTCTTCTCCAAAAGAAACTTTCCTCATCTATAGTCGGAAGCCTTTCAAGGTCTACGATTGAGATGACGTCCTTGATTAGAAACTGCAGGAGATGGATTGATGGATTGAAGAGCTCAACCATGTCACCCCAGCTCACCATGACGATGCCCGCACCGATCCTTCTTCCTCTCTTTGAATTATACAATAGCCCATTCCGTCGAACTTCGAGCTTCCCCTAATTTGAAGGCTACGATGGTATCTTGATTCGATCGATCACCTAAAGATCTTTCGAGCTACGATGCTGCTCCATGGAGTACCAAATGCCATCTTATGTCGAGCTTTTTCTTCTACCTTAAAGGAAGTAGTAAGAAACTGGTACTCAGCATTGAAGTTGGGTACGATCTTTTCCATAGACCTGATGAGCCATCAGTTTGCGACTCACTTCATTAGCAATCGACGTCCATGCCAAGGTTCAGATTCCCTGTTGAATATCAGGAAGGGCTGAATGAAGTTCTTCAACATCACTGGTAGAGGACCGAATGAAGTTTGATCGTGCTCCCTGACCCTCAGCAAGCATGAGTGAGCCCAAACTCCTCCTCAAGCTCGTCATCAAAGAAGCCTTGATAGAAGGGCACGAAGAAGTTCTTCCTCTAGAAGGTTCCACAACTACGCCCCTCTTAGTGCTCTTAAAGCTCAAGTTTTGATGGAAATCAAGAATTAGCTATTGAGACTAGAAGAATTATGATCTCCCCTAAATAAGCACAATCGAAGCAAGAATTGCCTCTACCATCGTGACCACGATCACGACACTGAAGAATGTATTCAGCTCCAAGATAAAATCGAGGAGCTCATCAGGAGAGATCGGCTTGGTCGATTTCTCAGACACTAGTCTGAAGCAAGAGTAGGTCAGCCAAGGGTACCACCACAACCAAAAACACTAATGAGGGAGGAACAACAAGGAGATTGGCCGCCTCTCAGCATCATCAACACAATCTTTGGAGGGGCTTATTACTTCGATGAGCTGCCATCTCTTAGTCTCAAAGCCAGGGGAAGCTTGCTCTGAATTGAAAAGGCCCATAAGAAATAAAGGAGGTCGTCTGGCCTGGAACTTATCGTCTAAACAAGCTCGAAGGAACAACTCTCCCATAATCCTGAAACTTAGAGAATCTGAGAATGTACTGCAGGTAATTTTTCTTCAATAAAACTCCTCCATTTGAACATTATTATTTCTCGATGCAAAAACTATCTGATGATAGAAAAGAAGCAATCAATAGTGGCCATGTTAGAAATAGGAGGAGAACCTCATTCTAACAAGAGCAAGTCGAAGGCCTCATTCATTTTAGACGAGATGGAGAGAGAGGCCTTGACAATGGCCCTTATGTGCCCCCATAGCCCGTTAGGAATAGGAGGAGAACCTCATCCTAATGCGAGTAAAATCGAAGGCCTCCCTCATTTACATGAGATGGGGGGAGAGGCCTCATTCATTTTAGACAAGATGGGGGGAGAGGCCCTGACAATGGCCCTTAAGTGCCCCACAGTCCATTAGGAACAGGAGGAGAACCTCGTCCTAACATGAGCAATGTTGAATGCCTCGTTCATTTTAGACGAGGTGAGGGGAGAGATCCTGACAATGGACCTTATGTGTGCCCACAGCTTGTTAGAAATAGGATGAGAACCTCATCCTAACATGAGCAAAGTCGAAGGCCTCGTTCATTTTAGATGGGATGAGAGGAAAGGCCCCAACAACGGCCCCATTGTGCCTGACAACAATAGGAGATAAGATCTCCTTCAACCTCGGTTGGGGATAAGATCTCCTTCGAGCTTCAACATCTACATCAATAAGAGATAAGATCTCCTTCAACCTTGGTTGGAGATAAGATCTCTCCCGAGCTTCTACATCAAGAGAAGATAAGATCTCCTTTAACCTCGATTGGAGATAAGATTTTTTTCGAGCTTCTACGTTAATAGGAGATAAGATCTTCTTCAACCTCGACTGGAGATAAGATCTCTTCTAAGCTCCAATGTCTACATCAATAGGAGATAAGATCTCCTTCAACCTCGGCTGGAGATAAGTTCTCCTCTGAGCTTCTACATCAAGAGGAGATAAGATCTTCTTTAACCATGGTTGGAGATAAGATCTCTTCCATGCTTGTACGTCAATAGGAGATAAGATCTTCTTCAACCTCGACTGGAGATAAGATCTCTCCCAAGCTTCAACATCTACATCAACAAAAGATAAGATCTCCTTTAACCTCGGCTAAAGATAAGATCTCCTTCGAGCTTCTACATCAACAGGAGATTAGATCTCCTTCAACCTTGGCTGAAGATAAGATCTCCCCTAAGCTTCAACATCAACTTCAACAGGAGATAAGATCTCCTTCAACCTCGGTTGGAGTTAAGATCTCCCTCGAGCTTCAACTTCAATGTCAACCTTGGCTGAAGACAAGATCTCCCACGAACTTCAACCACAACGTCAACAAGAGATAAGATCTTCTTGGACCTTGGTTGGAGGCAAGATCTCTCCCGAGTCTCAACTTCAACATCAACCTTGGCTGGAGATAACATCTTTCCTAAGCTTTAATCCCAATGGGTGCAGAGCCCGAAAAAGAACTTTGGCAGTTATCTTTTTCGTACTCCCTTCCTTCGAGTTTCGAACTCGAAAGTGGGAGGACTATTATTGGGGATAAATCCCACTATCATCAAAGTTCAGTCTGATGCTTGGCCTAGTGCAACTGGCAATCATAGAAGAGCTTCGATTGGAAATTCTCCTCCAGTGGTTGGACCCGAGCCGAACTCCTCCAGCAACCAAACCTTAGCCAAACTCCTTTAGCCAATCGAACTCCTCAGCAATCGAGCTCCAGTGGAACACCTCCAGTAGTCGAACTCCTTCCAGACTTCTCCCTCAGTCAGACTCCTATAGGAGCTAAACTCCTTTCAGATTCCTCCTTCAGTCAAATTTCTATAGGAGCCGAACTCCTTCCGAACTCCTCCTTTAGTCAAGTTTCTACAGGAGTCAAACTCCTTTCGGATCTCTTCTTCAGTTGGAATTTTACAAGAGTCAAACTTCTTCCCGACTCTTCCTTCAATCAAGTTTCTATAGGAGTCGAATTCCTTCCGAATCTCTCCTTTAGTCGAATTTCTATAGGAGCCGAACTTCCTTCGGATTCCTCCTTCAGTGAAATTTTTATAGGAGCCAAACTCCTTCCAAACTCTTTCTTCAGTCAAGTTTCTACAAGAGCCAAACTTCTTTTGGATCTCTCCTTCAGTCAGATTTCTATAGGAGCCAAACTCCTTTCAGACTCCTCCTTCAGTCAGATTTCTAAAGAAGCCGAACTCCTTTCAAACTCCTCCTTCAATCAAGTTTCTACAGGAGCCAAACTCATTCCAAATTTCTCCTTTAGTCGAATTTCTCCAGGAGTCGAACTCCTTTCAGACTTCTCCTTCAGTCGGATTCCTCCAGTGGATTACTTTCAGATTTTAGCTAGCATTCCTCTCGGATGATCTCCTCTAGCCATATCCCCTTTAGGAGTCCGAACTCTTTTGGAATTGATGTATGTCAAAGCTCCTTATCGACCAACGCCTGCTTCCTTCAAATTTTGGTTATTCAATCTCAACAAATGATCACTATCAGTCTGATGATTCCTCTTCATGTCCGTACCAAATCCCACGTGGCTCGGAGCGGCTCAATACTAGACAGCTATGGCTGTCACCATTAGTTTGCTATAGGTGGTGCTACAGGTGGCACCCTCCTCCATGATAGACTCCTTCAGGTCTCAAGCGGCCCGCTACCAGATGGCTGCAGTTGTCACTATTAATCCGCAATAGGCTCCACCTATAAAAAAAATCCTCCAGATATATTTTCTCTAAGCTCTCTTCTCCTTTTCGAAACTCTATCGTACTCTTTCCTGAGCACTCCATTTCTACTGGTCAGAAGAACTAACTTGATCGTTGGGGGGTCCTATCGGAGCCACTACCACCACTGACTCCAGACGAGACTTTATTTTGTAGATCATCGATGATGACCTTATCTTTCTCAACTCTAGCTCGATCCAGTATCAATCAGATTCTGCACCAACACTTGGTATATCCCAGTCCACATATATAGAAATTATGCTGAAGAGGTTCAGCATGAAGAATTCCAAAAAGGGCTATCTTCCGATAGGCCAAGAAATTTTTCTCTGTAAGAAGGATTGTTCGAGAACTCCAAAAGAGAGAGAGAGTATATGAGTAGAATTTCATATGCTTCGACAGTGGGATCTATTATGTATCCAATGACATGTACGAGACTAGACGTGGCATACTCACCAGGAGTAGTGAGAAGATACCAATCTGATCCTGAAGAAAATTACTGAAAGATGGTTAAAACCATCCTTAAGTATTTGAGAAATATTAAGGACGAATGATTGATTTATGGTGAGTCAGATATGAAGCTTGTGGGGTTTACAGACTTCAGCTTTCAATCTAACCATGATGATAGTAAAAATGTGTTGGGGTATATCTTTATTCTAAATGATGGAGCCATCTACTGAAAAAGTTTCAAACAGCATGCAGTGGCTAACTCTATTTAAGAAGCATAGTATATGGCAGCATCAGATACAATAAAGAAAGCTGTGTGGCTGAGGAAGTTCATCATCGAGCTCAGAGTAGCATCCTCCGTTGATTGTCCAGTCCTGCTCTACTATGACAGCACTGGTGCCATAGCTCAAGCAAAAGAATTAAAGGCACACTAGTGGACAAAGCACATTCTACTTCGCTTTTATTTGATCCATGAGATCGTGGATTGTGGTGACATCGACCTTCTAAAGATCGATGGAAAGGAGAACCTAGCTGACCCCTTCACTAAAGCCCTAGCAATCAAGGAGTTCGACAACTATAAGTCGAAGATGGATATTAGATACTATGCCGAGTAGCTTTAGGATAAGTGGGAGTTGTTAAAAATTATGTTCCAAAGTCAATCATCATCCTATTGATGGTTGAGAAACTATAATTAATTTATTAATTAATAAAAATATTTTGACAGCTTTTTTCATCATAAATTTACATCTTCTAATCAACTTCATTGTTGTGATGAAGTTCTTAAGACTATTTAGTTTTGATAAATAGAGGATTTATAGATTAGTCCCTAAATTTTTTTATGACCAAATGATAAACTGTTAATTAGGACAACAGGCTCTATCGAGCAGAGGTCGCTATATGCCATATAGGTTGGTTGTTCTCTTAATCACGGAGTGTGGAGACACTGGTATGGCATATAGGTGAGATGTATGGATACATCATCATTGAACGTGATCAATTTCAAAGCATTCTACTATCAAGAAGGTCTCTAATGGGATATAGGTATAAGTATCCTTTAGACCTGAGATCACCTCAGTGACTTGCAAGCAACTCACTGTGCTTTGGTACTGGACTAACTAAATTTTTAATTCAGCAATGGAAGGCTTCTGGGCATAGTCAAATACTTACGATATCAGAGTGTGATCAAGATAAAATTGACCACTCTAAGAGTTGCAGAAGAATGTATCACTGTATTTCAATATAGCAAAACTTTGGCTAGGATAATCCATCAGATCAATTTGATATTTTGAAATACAATGTGATCAGCCTGATCAACCTGATCAGAGTTGATAATTGAACTTTGAGGTGTCCTACGAGCATTATGGTTAAGGGGATAAATTATATGAAAACTATATTCGCTTGGGTTCTAAGGATGGTATTCTACACCTTTCGATCTACCTGACTGTCAGGTATTGTTGCAAGATGGTTCCTTCGATTGATAATAAGAATTTATTCTTATGCTACCAGCTTAGGTTTGAACTATGAGGTCACACACAATTGAGTTCATATTCCGATCAGATGGTTGATCAGTGATTTAGAATCATTTTAGGGTTAAACGATCAATACAGTTGATGTTTGATCTAGTGCAAGTGTTGCAAGAGGATCGATTAGCAATTTGATTGCTAATTGGCATAATTTGATTAAGCCAGTAGGCTGAGATTAAGTCTAATTAAATATAATTTAATTAGATTTAGTTTGGACTTGATTGAATCAAATTTAATTAGTTTATTAGATAAGCCAATTGTAAGAAAGAACTAGTCCTAGTCTAATTGAAACTTGGATCAACCCAATTTTCTTATTTGATTAGAAAATAAATCATAATTAAATCTAATTTAATCTAATTTAAATAATTTCTTAAATAGATTAGGGTTTTATTTAATTGGGTTGGTTTACTCTTATTTTTATTTGGTTAAAAGATCTTATTTGACCAGGTCAAAATAGGAGTCCTAGTGTGACTAGGACTCCCTATTCCTTGGACCACCTAATCTTCATGCCCTATCTCTTTCTCTTTGTATTTTTATGTGAAATTCTCCATGACCAAAGGCTTCTCATGCCCCCCTTTCCCTTTTCTATTTCTCATATGGAATTTCGTTGCATGACCAAGTCAAAAGGGGAAGTTGGTTTTGCTTTAGGATTCTATGAGATAGAATCCTAGTCAACCAAAAGACTTCCTTTCATGCTTCCACCTCCCTATTTTTTCTCTCTCTCTCATCGCATTCTTTGGCATTTGTTGTGCCATCCCTTGCTGGTCCATAGTAGAAAAGTAAGGTAGGGGGTGCCCACCCTAAGAGTTGGGCGCACCAACAACTTCCTTATTTGGTCCTTCCTAGTCTAGGTTTTTGACCTAAGTTGGACTCTGCATATCTATTTATTTATAGTAAATTTTTTTGGATTGTAGAAATTTGAGAGATATCTTTGGTGTAGAAAAATCAAAGAAAAATTCATCTGGGTCTTGAAGATATTTAAAACATAAATCAGGATGTCTAGAAAAAGAACAATGAAGAAGAAGAGGGTCTTCTTCTATGGTTTTTTGTTCCAAATCTCTTCCTCCCTTTTTGTGAGCTTTTGAGAGATGTCTCAGCATCACAAATCTTCTTCTCTTCCTTTTGTTATTTTTGAGTGTCCATATTTAGAAGAAGAAAGCATCGGATCGACCATCGAAGAGAGATTAGCACAGTACTAGCATACTGTGCTGATTTTCTATGTCAGGATCTATCATCATGTTCGTGGGCTCATGTGGACGACTCCTAGAGGTTGGATGCATGTGCAGCTCATGACTTCAACCCGAATCCTGGATTAGTAAGTTAGAACGTCTAACTTGCTCAGGTAATAGATCTGATCTATTAACTTTATACCTGCATTTGATGTAGTGTAGATCTAGGTTGATTTGATCAACCTTTTCTTTCTTGTTTAATTTTAAATTTTGATTCAATATCATGCCTTGATCATGTAATAGATTTGAGATCTAGGTGTTTACATATTTATTTAAATAAATATTTAATTTATTTAAGTCTTCTGCTGCATGATCTTGAAATAATTTTAAGATCTACTCATAAAATCCTAGATCTGGCTCCTTCAATTATAATATCATTTATAATGATATTACAATAATCTTATTTTATAGACAAATGATAATCATCTCTGGTGAAAAGACGAACAGAGATCATATTTATCATAAATAATGGATAATAGTGACAATCACTCACACTACTATAAAAATGGCCTATGATGGTGCTTACTATGGCAGCAATTTTTGAAACCGCTGCCACAGCACCGACGGCAGCGATTTTTATTAAATGCTACTATATATCGTACCTATAGTAGCAGTTTTGTAACCACTGCTATTGATTCGACATATAGTAGTATATAACAAAAACAACTACCATAGGTCAGATTTATAGCAGCGGTTATAAAAAATTACTGTCATAGATCGATCTATAGCAGTGGTTTATTGTAACTACTACCATAAGTTGACCTATAGCAGCGGTCAGTAGGAACCACTACTATAATCTAATTTATGGTAGCGGTTAATTGTAACCGCTATCATATATATTTTTTTTTATTTTTTTAAAATATTTTATAATTTTAAAATTTAATGCCCATCTTCACATTCGTTATCTAAATAATTATCATTAGATTGTCATCACAAAAGGTCATCCCGATCCGATGGTCCTTCCTTCGTCGATCAAAAAAATTTGATTTCGATGACCACGAATGATGATGCGATGATCTGATAGATGGAGATCTTCGATGGATCCAAAAACTTGCAACGATGATATCGATGATGTTTGTAGCGTACTATCAAAATTTTACTTCAATCGGATATCGTTATCTTGGTCAATTTAGTATAGGTTAGTTTTGACTGTTAAATGATAAATGATTGATCAAAGGACCAAATCATATCCGATTATAAGATAACTTTTTTTATAAATAATCTTGATTACTACTTTAATTATTTCTTATAGTGGTGATTATAAAATTCAACTCATGAGATGAAGAATGATCTAAAACTATATGTCTCCTGATAACCACTCTGAAACTTCACTGGTTGTTATGCTCGTGCTTTTGCAATATCTGCTTAACATGAATAGTTTATACGAAAATGATTTGAATTTTACTATCATCACCATCTAAAATATTTAAAATTATAACAAAGATCATTTAACTAAAAAATTATCTCATAATCGACCGTCATTTAACCCTTTGATCGCTTGTTTCTAATTTAACGATCGAAATCATTCCATACTAAATTGACCATGATAACGATATCCGATTGAAGCAAAACTTTGATAGTATGCTACAAACATCATCAAGATAATTATTGTAGATTTTTGGATCCATCGAAGGTCTCCATCGATTAGATCATCGCATCATCAAATTTAAATTTTTCTAATCGATGAAGCTAGGGCCATTGAATCGAGGCGACCTTTTGCGATGATACTCTAATGATAATTATTTAGATAATAAATGGTGAACATGGATATTAAATTTTAAAATTATATAATATTTAGAAAAAAATGAGAAAAAAATTATTTTTTACCTATGGTAGTGGTTATCAAAAATTGCAGCTATAGATCTACAACAGCGGTTATAGAATCGCTGCTGTAGATCTATGGCAGCGATTTTGGATAACCACTATCGTAGATCTATGGCAGTAGTTTGATAACCACTATCATAGATCTATGGTAGTGGTTCGATAACCGCTGCCATAGGTTAGCTTAAAAATTTTCAAATTTTTCCTTCCCTCCCATGCGCGCTCAATCTCTCTCGCTCTCTCTCTCCCCCTCCTCTTCATCGTCGGTGAAGCTCCTCCCCCCCAACCGGCATCGCCCCTCCTCCCCCCCGGTCAGTGTGCCCCTCCTCCCCAGCAATGTCGACCCTCCTCCCCCTAGGCCAGCATCACTGCTCCTTCCCCCCTCGACCGACGTCCACTTTCCCCTCGATCAATGCCACCCTCCTTCTCCGACCCCCCCATCCCCGACCGCCCCTCCTGCACCCAACACCCACCCCCCAACCCCTCCATCCGACCCTCCCTCGACCCCCAATGAAACCCCCCTCTGACGAACCCCCATCCGACCCTCCCTCGGCTCCCAACGAAAACCTCCCCTTCGGTGAACCCCCTCCACCCTCGCTCGACCCCCGCGAAACCCCAACCCCCACCCCCACTGGGCCCCCCGCGAAACCCCAATCCCCCACCCCCACCCCTCCATCCGACCCTCTCAAATTCCAGCAAACCCCCCCCCCCCGATGAACCCCCATCCGACTCTCCTTCGACACCCGTAAAACCCCACCCCCCACCACCACCACCATTCTGACCATCCCCAATCAAGTGCGAAGCCTCCATTGGCCTCCTTGTCACTATGCCTCCTCCCCTTGGTCCCCCATCCTCGGCTGCCCCTGCTCTCTCTCTTTTTTCTATTTTTTCTCTTCTCTATCTCACTATCTTGCTTTTATTTCATAGGTTATCTCTAGCATCATTGTCCTCCTCTAGCATCATCATCGACAACCCTCGATGCTTTCGGTGCGACCCGCTCTCTATAGCCATAGGTATAATTTTTTTTAATTTTATAATATTATTTATTAATTATATATATTTATAATAATTTATAAAATATTTAAAATAAATATTATAAATATTTATTATAAATATTATAATTATCTACATATCGTAGTTTTTGGACCGTACCATGGTGGTAGCCTTGGGCCATGCCATGTCGGTGGCTGTGGACTAGATCTGTCAATAGGTTGGATTCAAATTAAAACCTAGATATTCATATCCAGATCTAATTTTAATTACTGATATTGGATTCAAACTCGAATACTCGATGGATCTATACTTGAGAGAGGAAGGGAGGGATCCGACCTTGCCTCCATCATCGGGAGGGAGGGGGTCCGGCCTCATCGGTAAGGAAGATCGAGAGAGGGAGCGTGGGAGATCGAGAGAGCGAGAGAGGGAGGGAGGGTCTAACCTCATCAGAATCACTGGGAGGGATGGAGTTCGACCTTGCCAGCAAGGAGATCGAGAGAGTGAGAGAGGGAGGGATGGGGTTAGGCCTTGCCAGTGAGGGAGATCGAGAGAGGGAGAGAAAAAAATTGAGAGATGGAAAAATTGGCAGGGAGGGGTTCGGCCTTGCCACCGTCGTCGATGAGAGAGATCGAGAGAGGGAGAGAGCGAGTGATCGAGGAGATGGCACACAGCCGAGTTGGCTCGAATACGCAATCGAGCCAGCTCGGACCATGATCGAGCAAACTAGTGGAGGACCCTAGCTGGATGTCTCAGCCATGAAGCCGATTGTCTCAGGCTTGGAGCTGGCTCAACTTTCGAGTGAATAGAATTTGATATCTCATGATGTTATATTGATTAATATTCATTAACGTTGTAGGTCACGATGGCACTGAAATGCCATCTTGCTTTCACCCCTGCCTCTCGATGGTTTTCGCACATTTCAACATCCAAGGAGCAGTCAGAGCATACTCCATCTACCTCGACATCGGCTACTCAGAGATCTTCACCACTGGCATCTACTCTACCGACGACATCTACTCCACCAGTAGCTAAGCCTCTATCATCGCAGGCATCTGAGTGTACATTTTTATTATATTAGCATAACTTTATTATTTATATAGTATTTGTACATTTATATATTTGCATAACATATTTGCATTACAGGTGCATCATCCAGTCGGACATTTCATGGTTCCACACGTATGGCATATATGTGGAACTGCCAGCATTAGGTGATGGTGCAGTATGATGTGAAGGGGATGCCGGTAGGGGAGACCATGCGGGAGATGCATTTCTTTTTTGGAGTGCTTGTAAGGTGGTCGGACATCATCCCCGTAGAGCCCAAAGATTGGTGTTTGATGGATGCTACCGTTAGGGATCGGGTATGGGAGGAGATATGGGTAAGAACGTGCATCTTAGTTATATTTATGCATTTTATATATTTACACTATATATGTTTGATTAGAATAATTTTGTAACTAATTTTTGATAAATTAATGTAGAGGAGGTACGACTTTTTCAATCATGAGAGGGCTCGAGATGTCCGACTGAAGAAGATCGAGGAGTTGTACCGGGGTTACAAGATCAAGCTCCATAGAGGATGGCTCGAGTATCGATGAGATACTCTAGAGGAGCTTGTTTCCTGGATACAGGATTGTCCTTTGAGTTAGTGAGAGAGGATGGTTAGACACTGAAGGAGCTAGGAGTTCGAGGTAAAATTCTTAGCTTTTCAATTTTTCAATATGCTTAAGTTTTATTTAAATATTTTTTAAATATTTATTATTTATTTGAATACTTGTTAGGCTACCTTCCATCAGAATCAGGAGAATCGTGCAACCCAGGAGTATACGCACACTCTAGACCGCGAGTCTATGGCCAGTCATGTGCATAGAGAGGTAATTATTTCTAAATCTTACTAAATAAATTAAATTTATATTTTTTATCATCTTTTTGATAAATTTGTTCATTGTTATAGCTGATGAGAGATGGAGTGATGCCCAACCGTAGCGAGATCTTCCGATCCAACTGCACGGACAGGATGTGCAGGCCGATGAATACCGTGATCGGATGTATTTTTGTAAGTATTAAATATATTAGTATATATGATTAGTATTATAGTATTTCTTATAAAATTTTATTTTAATTTATAATTATGAAATTAGTTAGATGCGCTCGTGAGCAAGGGCCCGGATACCTCTGGGCCCCATGACCATCTGTCTCAGGTCTTGGGGTCTAAGCACTTTAGGAGGATCCATGCAGGCTCAGATATACGCCGATGAGCTACTGGTCCAAGGCGAGCGTCTCCTCATAGATTTCTGGTGTCGTTAGTCGGAAGGAGCTTGAGAAGGCATTGGCATGAGCAGATCATGCTGTGATGTGGGTAGATCGGGTTGAGGAGCGCGCATCTCATCTGGAGGGCATCGTGAGAGACATGATGTCGATGCTCAGCATGCATTTTGGAGTCATGAGCATCAAGGATATGTTGTCCTACATTCCAGCTCCAGCTTCAACTTTGACTTTGGCTCTAGCTCTTAGTGACGAAGATAATGATGATGATGTTGATCTAGAAAACTTTTAATGTATTTTATTTTTTTAAAAAAAATATTATAATAAATTTTATTCAATAATAAAATTTTAGCATTTTAGAATAATTTTTGTGTTTATTATATTTTCTTATGTTATGTATCTATATTTATCAGATAAAATATATAAAAAAAATAAAAAATTTATTTTTTTTAATTATTTAAGATCTATGCCAGCGGTTTTATAATCGCTGTCATATTTATGCCAACTACTACCATAGATTCGGTGCCAATCATTATACTAGACCTATGGCAGCGATTAAGAAACCGCTACTATGGATTACCTATAGCAGCGGTTATGTAACCGCTGCTATAGATATCCTATGGCAGTGGTTACATAATCTCTACGATAAGTCGATCTATTGCAGTAGTTTATAAATCGCTGTAATAGGCCATCTATGGCAGCGGTTCTAACAACCGCTGCAACAACTGCTGCCATAGTGCTACGGCGATGGTTGTAGTAGCAGCGGTTAGAAAAATGCTATCGTAGCCCTTTTTTGTAGTAGTGTCAAAATGATAACATTTGTATTGAAAATGAGGTAGATAGTTCCTAAAGCTAGGATTGAAATAAGACTTCCATCCCCAACATTCAAGAATCTCTTACCATTTTTAAATATTCTACTTACCTGTAGTCTTTGCAATAAACTGCATAAGACTATCAATATCAATACCTAGGTGTTGGGTTTGATGACTAGATCGTAAGCATGGATTTCAAAGCAATTTTAATGAAATCCTAAAATAAAACCCTAACCTAGGACCTCTTTATTAAATTAAAATCGTAAAACATGCATATGTATCATAAATTTAGGGTATAGGAAAATACCTAAATTGCTAAACCCTAGTTTGAGTTTGAATTTCAGTAGAGATCCGGCAGGGGTTCCACTTGGTGCCCACGTGTTCACCCTCCAATGTTGATCCACATGAAGACTTGACCAAGCCTCTAGCTCTTTCCTTAAATTGATTTCTTGCACTGAATTCTTCTTCCAAGAATTTAGTTGGACAGAACCTCCTTAAGCCATGCCTCCTTCCTCCTAGCCTTCCCTTTCTCTTCCTTTCTTTTCTCCTTGCTTGTCTTCCTTATCTTTCTTCCTAGATCCTTGTCCTAAACAAGACTCCTTGTCCTTATTAAGACCTTATCTTAATAAGAAAAGGAAGAAAGAAATTAGATGATAGGGAGAAGATGTTAGAAAGAAAGGATTGGGATTGACTTTGGATACCCGGTGCACACCCCTTATTTATTATGTACATAGGGGGGTCATCCACAATTTCTCATACCCCTCCCATATCCATATCTCATTCCCATTCAAATGTCTCATGCCCCATCATAATCTTAGGGCATGTGGAGTTTCAAGGAATTTATCCCAAGAGACACTTCATGCAAAAGGACTCTTTGGACAAATTCTACATTATCTCTCCAAAGAGTCACGAGACTTTCTATAAGTGGTGCCAACCCATTTCTATGGCTGAGATTTATTCCATTGCCATCCAATGGCACAAAGAGAAGGAACACACTCCAAATTGGGCATTGAAAATAATATGTGAAAACAAATGGATAAGCTTGAAGGAGGTTGGCGCCAACCATTTCCTATGCCAAGACTCCTAGCGCATTAAATCATCTCCACGTGCCAAGAGAAAGATTCTTTGGCACATAAGATCTAGGTATGAGATGCCCAACTGTCAGCCCATTAAGCCATGACTCAACCCAATTCAGAATCTATATTAGATTTGGATTAAATTGGATCTATTTAGCCTAAATTGGAACCAAATTTGAATCCGATTTGAATGTAGGAGTTAGGATTTGCAACATGTGCTAGCATATTCAACTTGCAAACATGATCCAATCTAATTAGACCCTTAATCAATTTTTTTTATATGTGACCCATTGGATTCTACATCTAGCCAGCAATGGGTCCAGATGCAAGTTGACCTAATTTGATTAGAAAATAATCAAATCGATTTAGGTCAAGTCAAGCTAACTCGATTCAAACAATCAGAACCCTTTCTAATTGGTAATCAAATTAAACTCTTCAATTTGATCGAACCCATAAGACAAGATTGAAATCTAGCAACATATCATGTCTATCCAAAAGAAATAAAATTTTGATAAAAATATCAAAAATATCCTATAGTGGTAAGTTACTGTGCAACTAGATCCTGTGACCATCCTACATCTCGAATATGACTCTAGATATGAAATCATGTTAAATCCAATATCATATTTATATTTCTCTCAATCTTATACTGATGAATCAATTAATGCAATATTAGAAACTATCTCTATTGTTCATCATGCTTTGATCAAAGACTTCCTAAATCATCATTCGATTGAAGCAAACAGGATGCGATCTCTTTTTACTAGTAGTGATCGATTCCATGTTGATCTACTCATAACCTCCATATGCAATCCATCATATCCAAAACACTCCATACATGACTAAGTTATTAATGAGTGTTGGCGCAAAAAATGGTGCTGGTGTCGAAATTGTTGGAGTGGATGGGGATGCAAGTACCAACGAGACCTGCAAAATGAAGTCCAGAGCAGAGGTGGGTGGCTCTGGCAGAATCCTTCAATGCTTAAGTTAATTCTCTGACCAACAAGAATGGAGTGCTCAAAAGGATTAGAGTAGAGAGGAGAGTATAAGAAAAAAGAAACATATTTGGAGGGTCCTTTATATAGATGGAGCATGTAACAAACTGATAGTGATAGCCATAACTGCTTGATAGAGGGCCATTTGAGCCACATGAAGTCTATTATTGAGTTTCTTGTAGAGTGAGGGTGTCCTTTGTCGTGACTTGCAAATAGTTAAATTTCACGTGCTAGAGCTCGGGCGTAGCTTCCACACATGTGGGTAAACTTGTATTGAGATGAGGAGCTTGGAGTTAGGTAGATCGAACTTAGAGGTCGGCTCTTAACAGGTGGGTGATGAATTTGTAGTTGATCAATGTCTGCTAGCACTGCTCCTAATAATTTTTAGAAGTTTGGCCATCTTTTGGATCAGTTAGAGATTGACAGAAAAATTATTGGGAACCAGACTCATGTTGAGGACAAAGCCATCTCACTATTCATGTTTGGCCATAAGTCATGTATGATATAAGCTGGCTAAATTGGGGAGGGTTTCAGCTTTCAAACTTAAGGCTGATGAGATGCGCTGCTTCGCACAGAAGAATTTGGCTACATTTAGGGTTAGCCATTAGTGAAGTTGGGCAATGCTAGTATTGAAGGAATTCTCTTTGATGAGTTCTGCAGTTGAGTTCTCTAGAGAGAAGCTCATATTGATCTTGATGATGAGATCCTTTGGCTAACTCAAGCCCATACAACCAATTCTTGACATAACAGTGCCAAGATCTAACATTCATAGAGTGAGGTGCAGAAGTTTGACTGGGGGGAGCTCTGCCAAGCCGAGGTTCCAAACGTGAGTTCAATGGAATCTGCCAACTATAGTGTAGAGATGGGGCCATAAGAAAAATTCAATTGGAGAGTTCGACTAGAAGGAGCTTTAGTGGAGGAAGTTCGCTAAGTGATTGGAGGGAGCTTGGCCGGCTTTTGATAGATTTTTGATGAGTTTTGTAGTGAGAAGTTGTTGTTGGAAAGATTGACAAATCTCATAGAATGGAGGTCGGTCACCAAGGACTTCGGTGGGTGTTATTTTATACCCAACATATGTCTCCCTACTCCCGAGTTTGAGTTTCAAAAGAAGGGAATACAAAACTGTGACTGCCAAAATTCTTGCTTGACTTCCCACTTCTGCAAAATATTTTGGCATTATCTGTAGTTGTGCCGAAACTTTTCAAATATGAGCTGACTCGAAAGAATGGAATTTTGAAATTTCTGCCAGAGTGGTGCTTGAAGTATGGCATCATTAAAGCCTTGTCAGCCGCCCGGTTACGTCATGATAAGTGGGACACGCATCCGATGGAGATTGGGTAGGGAGAACCTGCAATTATAACTACCTCGAGCCTCTCTTAGGTATTTAAACTCTATTCTCTTCCAACATCTTATTCCATCTTTGAGTCTTCTTCTTGCCCTCCTAGTCTCCGCCTTCTTCTCGTTCGAGAGCTTCGACCTTTTCTTTGATTTCCTCTAGTCACAGATGCTTTCCATTCACTTTATGTCCCACCGATTTTCTTCTTGCCATATCTAACCAATTTAGGTTAGTGCCCAAACTTTCTCTTGATTATTTTGATGCTTTTCAATCTCTGACCCTTCAGTTTTTCCAAAAGACTTTGTTCCCTATTTTTTTCTTGATTTTTGAGGTCTTTTTTTGAGTTTTTGTTTGATCTGTATGTCTTCTGCTGGATCCTGGTCAACTGGATCTAGGAGCCTGGCCTGTCTAGAATTGATGGATTTAGGTCTTAAGGAGGTAGCAGATCCCATAGAAGCACCTTGTCTCCCTTTTCTCTCTGACACCATTCCTTGTTTACTTCATCTTGAGGATCTTTCTTTGATAAGAATCCAGTATGGGATACTCTTAGAATATGAACTAGAACTTTCCAAGCCAAGCGATTGAGCTTGCTGTCCTTCTACAGGTCATTTTCTCTTGTACACCGAGGCTCTCTGTGCTGGACTCCGACTTTCGATTCCACCTTTTGTCATTACCCTCTTTAGGTTCTTGAATATCTCCTTCGCTTCCATGGTGCCGAACTCATTTAAGTTCATCGTAGGGTTCCTATCTCTGTGCATCATGACCAAGGTCAGACCTATGATTTCTTTATTATGAAATTACATTACTTTCAAACATCATCCTACTGCCAAAAACTTGTAGTACATATCTCCTTAATTTGGAAAGAATGGGTTGCTTAAGGGCACCTCCTCTTCTGTTCACAACTAGAATGAAAGATTCTTCTTCGTCTTATATCCTTCCCTAGAGCTAGGGCAACCTTCCAGGGGGAATCTGAGAGACTCAATCCATCAAGTCCCCAGGCTAAAAAAAAAGAATTGAGATTTAGTTAATAGGCTCAAAGACTATCAAGATCCTCTTATTTCCCGCCTACTAGACAACCAGACTTTGTTTAATCTCGGGCTTAGTCCCCTTAATCTGGTAGGTAGATTTTCATATCTTGCTGACTTCACTTCGTGCTTTCTTCTGATCTTAATTTTTATCATTGTAGAAATGACTTCAAAAGAGTAGAACCATCTGACCCAAGGGATCAAGACCCTCAAAAGGAAGGGTGGTCTTGGAAGAGAGTCATTGAAAAGGGCCAGGGTTGGAGAAACGAGCTTGACTGTGCCGACCCAAGCCATGCTTGCTCCAAAAACTATCACGGCCGCGCCGAGCCCGACCTTGCCCAGTGAAACCAACAATCTTGTACAACCCGAGCAGGGGAGAGTAGTTGAGAAAAGGAAGAAGGCTACCACTAGAAAGGTCAAAAGGAATGCCATAATATCTGATGATGAGGCTCCAGTTAGGAGTAGGGTTTCTTGGATGACTGGGAGGTCATCCACATCTTGATGGATGGAAGCATTCTTTCGCATATTGTAGAGAAAATGATTTGGAAAGATGACGAGGAGAGATTCAAAGAATCCTTTGCAGCCTTCCTCGAGGTAATCGATCTCTTCTGAGTCTTGATTGAGTATCGATGTACTCTAGAGACATAACTCACATTTTGTTGTTTCCAACTGGGGCATTATTTGTACGCTCATTCAGAGGCAGTGATTCTTCACAAAGTATAGACTTCAAGGGCCATCCAAGAAGCCTATGCAGAGCTCAAGAATGTCCAGGCTAAGGTTGAAAGTTTGAAGGAAGCTTCAAGATCTCATTCCATCGAGGTCAAGCACCTTCAGGAAGCACTACAGAGGGAGGAGCAAGCGTCGGTGGGGTTGAAGACCACCTTGGTCCTAGAGAAGGATAAGTGGAGAAAAGCCAAGGAGAAGGTCGATGTAGAGGAGTGGGGCATCAAGGTCTTCAAGTCCTCCAAGGCAATGGAGGATATCAAAATTGCCTTTGCCCAAGAGGCCATTCTCGAAGGGATCGAGGTCTGGATAAAGAGGGTCACCGAGCGGTTCCCGAACATGGATCTTGACTTTTTGATTGAGAAGCTTGGCGACAAAGCAGGACCTTCCCATGTTGGTGTTGCTTATCCAATCATTGGACCTAGCACCGAAACCTCTAATCCTGCCACTGCAGTTCTTGAACTAGGGGTCACTGAGAATGCATCGACCCTATCCACTGCCCCACCTCCAGAGGTTGAAAATGTTTGATAATTGTACTTTTTCTTTTGTGTACTCGAAACATTTTGGTTAATGAAGATAAAGTTTTCTTGATGTTTGATGTTGTGATGTGCCTATTATTTAGAATCGCCCTAGCGAAGGTAGTCTTGATGCTTCACCACCAGTTGAGGCTACACCATTGCCCTAGGGCTTCCCTAAAAAATCGATCATTAAAGACCTGAAGAGAGAGGTTTATCAGACTAAAGAGAAGTTGAGGAAGGTCAAGGATGAACTTCAAAAATCGAAGAAGCATTATTTGGAAGCCACGGTTGAGATCACCTACCTTCGATAGGTCCATAAAAAGGACTCTATGGACTACATCAATAACAAGCATCTTTTGTCTAAAGAATTGGAATGGGTGAAGAAGCTTGGTAGTGAAAAGGTTTGGACTCTGACTGCTAAAATTGGTTCCCTTAAGGCCGAACATCAAAATTCGAAGGAGAAAATCAGGCAGTTGGAGAGTGGTTCGGCCTAGGGCTGGGGTCTGGTGGAGCTTGACTGGGATTGATCGAAGAAGTCTTCTAACCTCCAAGTATAGCTGAGTGATGCTGAGCAGTTGTACAATTCCCATTGAACCAGCTGGCATGAGGAGATCAAGTGTTATAAAAGAAAACTCAATAGGACAAACTCCAAAGTTATACGGCTTCAAAAATAATTAGCAGACAATGCTCAAACCAGCCCAAGTTCACATCCAGACAAAATTGCTACTTTGAAGGATGCTCTTGGAAATCTTACTATAAAGTTTGAGGGTACAGAGAAGGAACTTCATGATTTAAAAGTTTACAAAGTCTACTAGGAAGGCATGGTGAAAGATGCCGAGGCCGAGTTGGGGATTCTTAGGAAGAGGCGGAGAGAGATAGAGGAAGAGTTGCGCAGGTGGGAGAGAATGCTGAGGGAGAGCTTGGCAGCGAGGCAGAGACTTGAGGAGAGAATAAAAGGCTTAGAACTCTTCCTCACAATGGCTGGCATTGGTAGTCTAAAGTTCAATTCTGAGTAGGACCTCATTTTCTTTCCTTCTTTGTAACTGGTCCTACTGATTCATGTAACAACCTTTATTTCTAATAAGATGAAGTTTCTTTTATTTGTCCATTTGTGTTTCATCTTAGCTTACCACTCGCTAGTTTACTTTATTTTCTCATTGTGTCTGACTTTGACGTCATCTCAAAATTACAACTCTTATTTTGTATTTTGGGTATCCATCCCTTTGTTTAAGAATCGGAGACTTTCAATTTCCTATAGGATTTTTATCTACATCGAGATGAGGTCCGCCTCCTATTCTTGACATGATCGGCTAATTTTCTTGTTAGGATGAGGTTCACCTCCTATTCATAACAAAGTTGCTGGGGCACAAAAGGGCCATCAAGGGAGCCTCTTTCCGACATCTCTGATTTGAGAATTGGAGGTCTTCACTCTCGTTAAGATGAGGTTAACCTTCTATTTAAAAATCAAAGGCCTTCAATTTCCCATAGGGTCTTTAACCTTGTCATGATGAGGTCCACCTCTTATTCCTAACATGATCGGCTAATTTTCTTATTAGGATGAAGTTCACCTCCTATTCCTAACAAGATTGTTGGAGCACAAAGGGGCTGTTAAGGGGGCCTCTATCTAACATCTTCAATTTGAGAATTAGAGATCTTCACCCTTATTATGATGAGATTAACTTTCTATTTAAAAACTAGAGGCCTTCAATTCTCCATAGGATCTTTATCCATGTCAGGATGAGGTCCATCTCCTATTCCTAATATGGTTGGCTAATTTCCTCGTTAGAATAAGGTTCACCTCCTATTCATAACAAGATTGTTGGGGCATAAAAGGGTCATTGAAGGGGCCTCTCCGTAACATCTTTGGTTTACTCATTAAGATGAGGTTAACTTCCTATTTAAGAACTGGAGGCCTTCAATTCCTCGTAGGGTCTTTATCCATATCAGGATGAAGTCCACCTTCTATTCCTGATGTGGTTGGCTAATTCTATTATTAGGATGAGGTTCACCTCCTATTCCTAACAAGGTTGCCAAGCACAAAAGGGCCATTGAACGGGCCTCTTTCCAACATCTTTGGTTTAAGAATCGGAGGTCTTCACCCTCATTATGATGAGGTTAACATCCTATTTAAGAACTGGAGGCCTTCAATTCCATTTTCTTGTATAATTTTTTGCCATTACATAGTTTTGCATCAAAGACAAAGAAGTCAAAGTAAGAGAATTTTATTGAAATGTTTTATTGATAATACATTCACAAATTTTTTGAGTTGCATGACCGTGGTAGCACTGCCCTTCCAAGCTCCTTCAGGTAGTAAGTCCCAGATCGGATGACTTTTATGACCTCATAAGGGCCTTCCCAATTCAAGAAGAGCTTCTCTTGATTCTGAGGTTGTGAGATGTCCATCTGTCGAAGTACCAAGTTTCCCATCTTGAATGCTTTGCTTCTATCCTTGGAATTGTAATAGCGGGCTACTTTTTGCAGTAAGCCACCATCTTGATCTAGGCCTTCTCTCATTTTTCTTCCAACAAGTCAAGGTTGGCTCTGAGATCTTGTGAATTTCTTTGTTGATTGAATTTTTCATCCCACGCTGAGTGATGTTTAAGTTCTATTAGGATGACCACCTCCATTCCAAAGGCTAGGGCAAAACGGGTTTCCCCAGTTGGCAATATTTGAGTAGTTCTGTAAGCCCAAAGTACATGATAGAGTTCGTCCATCTACGTTCCTTTTGTCCTTTCAAGCCTCGCCTTTGTTCCTTGTAACAGGATCCTAATGGTCACCTTAGCCTCACCATTCACCTATGGATGAGCTACTGAGTAAAGTGGTGGGAGATATTCAAATCTTCACAAAACTCGGCAAACTTCATCCCTGCAAGTTGGCACCCATTATTAGTAATTAAAGTCTAAGGTTGTCCAAATCTACAAACTATTGACTTTCAGATGAAGTCCTACACTTTTGCTTCAGTAATTTTGGCCAGAGGCTCAGCCTTAACCCATTTAGTGAAGCAGTCTATTGCTAATAAGAGAAATTTTCATTATCCAGACACCATGGAAAAGGGCTCGAGTATGTCCATTCTTCACTATGCAAACGACCATGGGGCGTTTAGGGGGGTAAGCTAAGAAGCCGGTTATCTCTAAATGTTGGTATTTCTCTGACACTGATCGTATTTTGTCACATACTCCATAGCATCCTAGTGCATAGTCGGCCAATAGTAGTCCTATTGAAGTAGTTTATGAGATAGAGCTCTAGCTCCCATATGACGCTCGCATATTCCTTCATGAACCTCCCATAGTGCATAGCTAGCTTCAGAAGGTCTGAAATATTTCAATAATGGCAAAAAATATGACATCTTGTATAATTTATTTTCATACAAAACATAGTGGGAGGCTTAATTTCTCAATTTTTGAGTTTCCTGGGGATCTCTACGAAGAACTTCATTCTTGAGATATGAAACTAATGGATCAATCTAGTTAGGCTCGTGGTCGATCTGCATTACCGTTTGGGACTCTTCTGAACTTGGATGCCATAGAACCTTAAAGAAAACCTCTTTTAGCAATTCATTAGGAGCTAGAGTAGCCAACTTAAAAAGAAAATTGGCTCTAGTATTTTCTACTCTAAGGATCTACTGGATATCAAAGCTATTGAAGGCCAAGATCATGTTTCTTATTTTTTTCATGTACTTCTTCATGCTTTCTTCTTGAGCTTCATAGGTGTTGTTGACTTGGCCCACCACTAATTGAGAGTCACTATAAACCTTCAAGTGCCTTACTTCTAGTTCTTTAGCTATCCATAATCCCAAGATTAGAGCTTCATACTCCGCTCCATTATTTATTGCAAAAATTTCAAAATGCAGTGCATACTCAGTAATGATTCCCCTTGGATTAATTAAAATCAAGCTTGCACTTGCTTTGGAGGTATTAGATGAACCAACAATGTATAGAGCTCAAGAATCTTCGAGGAGGTCAACTTTTTGTTCAGTAGGATTAGGCTGTAGACTAATGGCATCATCTTCTTGACTTTTAGATTCGACAAGGTCCGAAATGGTACATTCCATAATAATGTTTGCCAGTATCTGAGCTTTAATAGATGATCAAGGTTGAAAGTTGATGTCAAATTCAATCAGCTCAATAGTCCATTTTGCTATTCTTCTAGAGGTATCCAGTCGGTGAAGGGCTACTTTAATATAGTGAGAAGCATTATCGTATGCCCCTAGAAATAAGGTCGAAGCTTCTTGGCTATAATCAACAAGGCATAGGTTAGTTTTTCTAATTTTCTATACCTTATTTTTGCATCCCCTAGAAATTGGCTTATAGTAGATTGGCTTTTGAGTTTTAGTCTCTTCTTTGACTAGGACTACCTCGATAGCAACTGGAGACATCGTTAAATATAAAAATAATTCTTCTCTAGGTTTAGGCTTGGTGAGGAGAGGGGGTGAATCGAGGTAGTGCTTCAATTCTCCAAGGACCTGCTGACACTCAAAGGTCTAGCTAAAATTCTTGGGCTGCTTGAGTACTTGAAAAAAAGACATGCAATGCTCCACCGATCTCAAAATAAAATAATTTAGAGATACCACTTTTTCTATAAGACGTTGGACTTTCTTTATTATTTTTAGGGTAGTCATTTGTTAAATGGCTCGGATCTTCTCTGGGTTCACCTCGATGCCTCGTCTTGACACCATAAATTCTAGAAACATCCCCGAAGTTACTTTAAAAGCAAATTTGGTTGGATTCAGCTTTATTTAATACTTCTACGGGATACTGAAGGTTTCTTCAAGGTCGGTGATATGATTTGATGAAGACCAGCTTTTAATAAGCATGTCATCTACATAGATCACCATATTGCGATCGATCTGCTCCTTGAAGATCTTATTCACCAGATGCTGATAGGTGGCACCTATGTTCTTTAGTCCAAATGGCATAACCCTATAACAATAAAGAACATGGACAGTAATAAAAGTAGCTTTTTCTTTATATTCTGGTGCCATCCAGATTTGATTGTAGCTAAAGAAGGCATCCATGAAAGTGAGGAGCTTATGGCCTTACGTTGCATCCATTAGTTGGTCAATCCTCAGTAAGGGATATCTATCCTTTGGGTAGGCTTTATTCAAATTTGTTAAGTCTATGCACATCCTCGATTTGCCATTTGCTTTTTTGATGAGGACAACATTGGCAATCTAGTCTGGATAGGATACTTTCTTGATGAACTTGCCTTTCAAGAATTTTTCGACCTCGTCTGCAATGGTCTTTTGCCGCTTTGGTGCAAAGCTACACTTCTTTTGCTTTATCAGCCGATGTTTGAGATTTATGGCCAAATGATGTTTCATCACCTTTGCATTTATCTCGAGCATATTCATTGGTACCCAAGCAAAGACATCGACATTTCTTCACAAGAATGCGACGAGCTGCCTCTTGATCTCTCCCCCCAAGTTGGAATCGATTTGTATAGTGTGACCTTCATGCCCATCATTTAATGGAACTGTAACTAGGTCTTCAATTGGTTCTCCTCATTCTTTCTTTAAATCATCATAAGCATCAAGCCCATCTACCTAGTAGGACTCCATCTGCTTTCCTCCCTACAAAGCAATAGTGTAATAATTCTAGGATCTAGTGTAGTGTTCCCAAGCCCTGGGGGGCCATAGGAGAAGCTAGGGTGTTGGCTCCAGAAGACTAGGATGGCTATGGTCCTAGCGCTAGAATAGAAGTTATCCTAGGATGAAGGTGGCATGTATCCCTACATGAACTCAAAGTTTAGGTGTGAGGATCTTGAGGAAGGCTTGATAGGTGCTCCGAAGACCTAAAATATAAGATGGAGCAAAGAACCAATGCTAGAAAAAGAATCAGCCAAGACAAGGGGTTGACACACAGGTGAGCTAGCTCAGATATATAGTCAAGCTAGCTTGAGCTAAAATCGAAACAACTCGAGGTGTAGTTGAGCTGGCTATCTCAAGCAGACAGAAGATAGGATTTGAATGATATGTAGTTGAGCCAGCTTGGTTCCTGATAGAGCCAGCTCGATGGTGGTGAACAAAATTAGATGGAGGTTTTCTATTTGAAGTCTTAAGGCCTAGACCAATAAGCTCTTAAGGTGGCTAACACATGTATGGGTCTGGTTTAGATCCAGAGGGTGAGAGCATGGGAGACATGGATGTACATGGGCTCGATAAGTACTTTTATGTATTGGGTTAGCCAAAGAGTATTTTTCAGCTAGAGTTTGGATTTATTTAGATTCATGTGGTATAGTAGAAATCCTAAGATAAATAAATTCAGGTATTGTAATCTTTACAAGAGAGTGGAATCAATATACAGTTTTTCTCCCTAACTCTCTTTTCTCTTTTCTCTCTAGTTCGAACACAAAGTCCTAGGTGCCGCTATCAATTTTTTTTGCTCTTCTTCATATTCTTGGATTAATATCCAAGTTCACGCAAAAAATTAGATCTACAATTGTGGTTTCGAGCAACTGTAGGCATAACAATTATTTTCAAATTAGTATCGATTATTCCAACACTTGGTATCAGAGCAAGATGATGCCATGGTGATGTGCTAACAATTGGTATTAGAGCCCGATTGAACATGAAGGAGGAAGAATTTCAATTTTCAATAGAGATCAATAGCGAGGTTCAGATCTAAGGTTTTCTCCAAGCTTTATAGGAAAGAAAGTAATCTAAGGTCTGCTGTCCATCATCTATAGTCAAGGTAATTTTTAGATCTACATGTTGGCTATTTTTGATTTGGTTTGATCATGGAGAATAGCAGGTTGAAGGTAGGATTTGAGAAATTTGATGGAAAGGATAGTTTTATAATGTGAAAGGTTAGGATCGAGGATCTGTTGATTCAGATGAGGCTAGATTCGACCTTGGAGGATAGGCCAGAGGAGATGATAGATAAGGAGTGGAAGTTCTTGGAGAAAAGGATATGTGCCACGATTAGGACTTGTTTGGTAGATGAGGAGCTGTATGGCATGTTGGAGAAGAAGACACCCAAGGGTTTGTGGTTGAGATTACATCAGTTGTACATGAAAAAGAATATGTGCAACAAGTTGGTGCTGAAGAAGCAACTATATAGCCTTTGGATGCAAGAGGGAAAGGATGTTGCAGGACATATTCAGCATTTTGATCGAATGAGCATGGACTTGGTCAGCATTGGAGTGGAGCTCAAAGAGGAGGATAAGAGTTTATTGCTGCTATGTTCGCTACCTGAGATCTTTGATCCGTTCATAACCACACTGGTGCATGGTAGGGAGACACTAGTGTACGAGGAGAAAGTATCAGTGCTAAGGTCCAATGAGCAGTAGGAATGGATGATGAATAGGAAGATCTTACAGAAGAATCTCATGGTGTCGGAGAGGCCCAAGCAAGGAATGAAGAAGGGCCAGCGAAGGGGCAGCAAGAGCTCCAAGAAGTGCTTCAAGTGTGGTAAAGCAGGATACTTTAAGCGAGAATGTTTGCTTTGGAAGAAGTGTAAAGGAGGAGAAAAGTCAGATTCCATCATTTTAGTCACCGAAAGTGAAGAATCTGATGAGCTCTTGGTGGTTTCGGAGGAGCCTGCAGGGTGTAGTGTATCCAAAATAGTTTCGAAGGAGTCCATGGAGTGTGGACGATCCGAAGGAGCAGTGACTGTGTTCGAGGTGCAGCGGCAGGCTTAGCAGTACAGTGTTGAGTGGTTGGCCTCGAGGGACTTGGTTATATAGCCAGCTTATTCGATATTAGGAGGACTTTGATTTCAAATGGAGCATCGAGTAGAGGTAGCTTCACAAGTGGAGAGAGTTATGACATGAGTTCAGAGCAGAGGAATATAGGAGGACCAATATCCTAGCACCAATGCTAGAGATGCATAATTTCAAGTGGAGCAACACATGCGGAAGGATAGGCAAAGTTCTGAGGAGACCGTGTTAGGGTATGCAACGAGCATTGGCATAGGATTGTTGTAGATTCTCCATGAAAGTTCAAGATAAATGATGCGGCTGCCATGCAGAAGGGTTCCTACAACTCCAAGGATGGTGCATGGTGCAAGCCAAGGTCTTCAACGATGGAGGCGATCATCCTAAAGGCCTCAAAGGAAGCTCAGTAGCTAAAGAAAGATGGCAGAGGCGAGGTGTGCACAAGTAACTATTAGGGCATGCATCGATAGCAGGATTATGCAGGGGAACATTACTAGGTGTGCCATGGTTTGGATGCACCAAGATGGAGATTATAGGATATGGTGTGGAACTCTCAAGCCTTGAGAGACCATGGGAGGAGCCAGTGTGTTGGCTTTAAAAGACTAGGATGGGTGTGGTCCTAGGGCTAGGATAGAAGTTATCCTAGGGTGAAGGTGGTGTGTAGCCCTGCACGGACTTAAGCTTTAGGTGTGAGGATCTTGAGTGGGACTTTGTAGGTGCTTCGGAGATCTGGAATACAAGGTGGAGTAAAGAACCAAAGTTAGGAGAAGAATCAGCCAAGATAAGAAGCTGACACAAGCGGGCTAGCTCGGATACAGAGTCGAGCCGACTTGAGCTGAAACTGAGCCGACTTGGGGTACAGTCAAGCTGGCTGTCTCAGGCAGACAGAAGATAGGGTTTATGCGATACACGGTTGAGTTAGCTCAACTCTTCATAGAGCCGGTTCAATGATAATGAACAGAACTTGATTGGGGTTTTCTATTTGGGGTCTTAAGGCCTGATCTAATAAGGTCTTAAGGTGGCTAACACATATATGTGTTGAGTGTTTTTCAGGGGGTGAGAGCGTAGGAGACATGGATGTACATGGACTTAATGAGTGCTTTCATGTATTGGGTTAGCCTAGAAAATTATTTTAACTAGAGTTTGGATTTATTAGGATTCATATGGTATAACAAAAATCCTAAGATATATAAACTCGGGTATTGTAATCTTTACAAGAGAGTGAAATCAATATACATTTTTTCTTTCTAACTCTCTTTTCTCTTTTCTCTCTTGTTCCAACACCAAGCCCTAAGTGCTGCCATCAATTTTTTTTGCTCTTCTTCATATTTTTGAATTAACATCTAGGTTTGCACAAGAGATTGGATCTATGACTATGGTTTCGAGCAGCCATAGGTATAATAATTTGTATCAAATCAGTACCAATTGTTCCAGTACCTGGTATTAGAGCTAAATGATGCCATGGTGATGCGCTAACAATAATGCTGTACAAGAACTTGGTCTCCTCTGACTTCTCCAACTACATAACTTGTTGGAAACTTCATCTTTAAGTAATAAATTGAGACTACTATCCAAAGTGCATTCAAACCAAGTCGGCCAAGAATAGCGTTGTAAGCTGAGGGAGCCTTCACCACCAAAAAATCCACCTGTGCCTTTGATTGCCTTGGGTACCAACTTCCTACAATAGACAAGGTTATTATTCTTTCAACGGGCACTGCATCGTCGGTGAATCCCACTAGTGGGGAACTTATTGGCTACATTCTATTGTCAAATATAGCCATTTTAGAGAATGCATTATAAAATAAAACATCAGCAACACTTTCATTATTAATTAAAATACGACATATATCATAGTTAGCAATATTCAAAGTAACTACAACCATGTCATTGTGTGGAAACTGAATCCTTTGAGCATCTTCTTTAGTGAAAGCCATGGATTCTTCGATCTGCTATCTCTTCGTTGGCTTTATGATCCGTTAGCTTCTCCTTATCGATGTCCCTGAGTAATTATGTTGATGATTCCAAGAGGGGGCTGATCTCCTTGCAGCTCATCTCTCTGGGGTGTTTTAGGCTATGGTAGGATTCTCGACTGATCCTCCCTCCTTTTTGGCTAGTGTCTCAAAAAGTGGTCTAGCCACCTCCATCTAATGAGCTCCTTGATCTCATCATGATGGTAGAGATAATACTTGTTGGGATTATGCTTGACAGGATGGGACCGCATCTTCTTTAGCCATGGCGACTGCTCCTTGATTGTCATCAGCACTTGAATCTTTGGAGCATTAAAGAAAGCATAGTTATGGAATCTTCGAGGGGGGAAGTTCCACCATGCCCTTCAATCCGAGCTCTTTTGTTGATGAGCCTAAGGTGGAGTTCGAGCTCATCGATGCTCAAGAGGGGTTCTGGAACATGGTCGAGCTTCACTCGACTTTTCAACAACTATAGGCTTGCTTGATTCATTTGCCTGCCACTCTCTTGTAGTCTCTTCATCTTTTAATTTGAAGGCCTCCTCTGCTCAGGCGTAACCTTCAACTTGGGCTAGCATGTTGGCAAAGTCTCGGGATATTTCTTCTCGAGGGAGAAGAGGAGTTTATTCTTCTAGAGGCTGTCCTTTAGTGTAGTCATAGCAATAGATTGGTCCAGATTGGGGACCTTCAGAACTGCAGCATTGAAGTAGTTGACATAAGCTTGGATGGACTCCTCTTCTTTTTGCTTGATATTGACAAGAGAGTCGAAACCTCACCTCTGGCACCAGCTGCTGATGAAATGAACCATGAATTCATGGCTTAGTTGATTGAAAGAAAAGAGGTATCCAGTTTGAGGTCCAAGTACTAGCTTCTTGCTGCTCCCTTTAAAGTGAAAGAAAAAGCTCGGTAGAAAATGGCATTTGGAATGCCATGGAGCTGCATCATTATTCTGAAAGATTCAAGATAGTCGACTAGATTGGTGGTCCCATCATAACTCTCAAATTAGGAGAGTTTGAAGTTTGGTGGGATAGACTCCTGCATAATCTGAGCAGAAATGAAGGGTCAGTGCAAATGTATTCATTATTGATGGGGGTGGTGTGGTAAAGTTTCTCAATCTATCGATTCATTTTCTAGAGCCTTTGATCAAGAGCATCATCTTGATCATGGATCCCAGAGAGTCACCAGTTGTAGATGGGAAGAGTCTCTCCGTGAGAAGAATCATGATCAGAATAGGAGCTCTCAGCTCTCTGCTTCTCCTTCCCAGGATTTATTGACTTGCTTACCTAGGTGGGCCTTCTTTACGCTAGTTCTTGATGATCTGGCTGGGGTTTTTCCAACTGAGCTACCACCGAAGGCTATTGCATGGCCTGCACCATCTCAGTGATGTCTCTAACTTACTGTTCCAGTAGGTTGAATTGCTCAAAATTCATCATGGCTATAACATCCTGGATCAGTAAAATAATAAATTAAAAGATTTGTGTTCATGTATGTGTGACATGATAATTTATTTATGATATATTTGAGTGATTTGGGTATAAATTTTGACTATCTATCATTTCGAGTTTTGAAAATTTTCTAAGTCTAAGAGCTAATACATCTATGAGGAGCTATATGAAATATGGATTTTCTTAAGATCAAAATTGGCGATAATTGATCCTTAGATGTTGGTGAGTCGTTGAGCAATTTTTAATGAATCCTTAGACCCTTTAACCTATTCATTATAAAAGAGGAAAGTTTCAAAAGTTTCGAATTTGGGAAAATTTGAATTAGAACCTAAGTTTTAATATCTGATTCTTGAGGATTTTGATTTTTTTGATATTTTTAATGAATCCAGATAGGGGGTTGTTTCTTATTTACATTTATGTTTCAAAGATAATGAAAATTTTCTGGTTCAACACGTAGCAGCTCCTCTTTTGAGATATTCTTTTTCCAGCATAAAACTCACTGATTGTCTTTGGATAGTTCTGGGTTCTGAAATTTAACAGAGAGAAAAGAGAGTTGGGGAAGGTCATGTTCTCCATAGCAAAGCAAGAGGAATTCAAATAAAGAAGAGAGGGAGTGATAAATTGGATTGAGAAGGGGATGGTTGCTGAATTGGAGAAAGCAAGAAATCTATTTTGGATGGCAGTAGTATTTTAATTACTTGAGGAAAAGAAAAAGGATTAGAAAAGAGGCTTTGGTTAAGCCAATCACCAAAGTGGTATGATAGCTGGTTGAGGTGAGTGGGTTTTTTATCTAACTTTGGATTTTCTCATATAGTATTTATTATGAAAGAGACATGTTTTGCAAAATAAATAAGTTTACCTTCCATTGTTTTCAGCTTTTATGTATGTGTTTATACAAACAGCAAAATACGAAGTGGATTTTATATGACCATATGAATTTATTTTGAATAGCATTGACATTATGCTTTAAAAGGTATTAAAATAGTTTATTGACACTAGTTTGAAAGTGAATTACTCTTTATCTATGTTGCATTGATTGTGTGATTGCCATTTCGGTGATGAAAGTGATTGTCATGGTTGACAAGTTATATGTATATGTTGTGTGTGTACGTATATTTCTTTGGGAATAGCAAGGCAAATCTTGAGCAGAAAGTGTTTTATTGAATTGATTTTTAGCAGGTGACCCATAAGAGTGATCAACCTATATGGTGAATTATGATATTACCTATGAAAAAGAAATATTCAGTTGGCTCTTGGCAGTGAAACTTTGCCCAGCGGGGCTCTTTACTTTACTCAGTGGGGCTCTATATTTAGCTGGCACCTCCATAGTCTGATGTGTGACAACCTAAAAAAAAAAAATCAAGCATCCTTCCATTCATCAACAATAAATCATGTTCGGCTATGGCACATTATTTTTAGAACAGATAGTATAGTTGCCTATACTCTACTCAGGAGGTGTGACTGATTGACACAGGATCAAAGCATAATTAATCTAAATGATGCAGATGATTGCCATTTTAGAGATCAATAAACAACTAGCAATAATAAAGTAAATAAATAGATAGCAAAAATTAAATATGCTCATGAATAAATATAAAAAAAAAATATAAATGGATTGAAGGATAGCAAGAAATTAAGCCCGCAAGAAAATCCAAAAAGATAAGAAGAATTTGGATCATGGTAGTTAAGAAACTATCCTGATTAGGGCTCTTAATCTTTTAACCAAGAAAATCTATTGATAAAGAATTGGGTCTTTACTAACATCGGATCTAAAAAAGATAAGTAAAAAAAAATCAAAAATTAATTGAGAAGGAATGAAGGTCTTTGTCAATGTTTGATCTATAGAATAATAGATCACTCTTTCTCTCTCAGCATGATAGATAAAAATCTTAGAGAAAACAGATCTTTTTTTGGTGGAATAGGCTTGTATAGATAGATAATGAAGATGAATCGAGGTTGTAGAACTACTGGATCTCAAGTAGATGAAGATTAAAGAGATAGAAAAAAAAGTGGGCTTCACATCCTTCCCTCGTGGGGCAATTTTGTGTCTCACACCCTCTCCATCTCGGACTGATTGACATAATTATTTATGGGTAAAATCATTCATGCCTTCATTGTCTCATTCGTAAAAGATACATAGATTTATATAGGATCCTAGGGGTCTTATTTCTTTAGGAATCCTATTTTCTTTATTAGAAAGAAATCAATCCTTCCTACAAAAAAGTAAAATATTATGTATGGTTTTCAAATACAATAATATATCATATCAATCTTTTATGGAACCATGGAAAAAATATCAGTCTTTTAACAAAATAAGTAAAAAATCAAGAACTCTTAAAGAATCCTAGGAAAGAAAAGGAACTCCATGTAGGCGCTTGATGCTTGGCACAACTTGACATGTGGATCCTTGGACATGGCACATGTTGGCGTGTGTATTTCCTCACTGGGCGTGTGGAGGGTGGTGGCTCCAAAGATGATGTCGACCAAGTTTGCTTCTTTATGATGGTCTCTTTCCAAATAAGGCTCTAATCCAATACAAATCCAAGTATGGTCTTATGGATCCCAAACTAAATGCATCAAAAAAACTAATTGACTAAATCAAAAGAACTTGAACTACATAACTGAAGTAGAGTTAATATGATATGGCTTCTATAATCCAAATTGAATCTAAATTATGTCGGGCTTTTGGTGGCTCTGGTGTCTGCACCAATTCTCTTAGGGTGGGGAGAACACGATCCTATCGAGTGGGGGTCGATTTCGCTCTGGTGATGCTCAAGCAAATTAGGATCAATACGCTGCAACTATTCTCGAGTGATCCAAGTATCTTCGAACTTCGATCGACCTCGCCATCTAACTAAGTACCACTGATAGCCTCGACTCTAGGTGGAGATAATCAGCTCATCCAAAATTTTCTCAATCTGATCATGCTTTGACATTTTTGCTGGTGGACACTCAGGAACAGGCTCACTCTCAAAGATTGGTTTAGGCTCAAATAGCTTACTAGGTATCTAAGTGGGATCTTTATAGGCGACGAGATCTACAACATTAAAAGTAGAGCTAATCCCAAAATCAAAAGGTAAGTCCACAACATACACATTCGGTCCGATCTTCTTTAAAATCTTAAACGGACCTACTCCTCGAGCATATAACTTCTTCACGGTTTCTGATGAAAATCATTTAGGCCTCATTCAAACCATCACATAGTCTCCTTCCACAAACTCTTGGACACGTCGATCAGAATATGCATTCTATTTATAAACTTTATTACTAACTAATTTTTTTACTAATCTTTTTATGTAAACTCTTAACATGCTGTGCAAATGACTCTACAGATTCAAAAATTCTAGCATGCATGGGTAGTGGGATAAGGTCTATTAGTTTTCTAGGCTGATATCCATGAAATATTTCAAAAGGACTCATGCCAATGAACCTACTAATAGAGCTATTATATGCAAATTTAGCTCGGGACAATAAAAGATCCTAGTTACCCATATGTTTTCAAATCAAGCAGCGCAATAAATTTCCAAGACTCCTATTGACCAGTTTAGTCTGACCATCTATTTGTGGGTGAAAGATAGAAAATTTTAATTTTGTGCCTAGAAGGTGCCATAGGATTTTTCAAAAGTAGCTCATGAATCTAACATCCCTATCAAACATAATGGTTTTGGACAATCCATGCAATTTAACAATCTCATCAAAGTATATTCTTGCAACCTTCAATGCATCCGACGTTTGGCAATAAGATAAAAAATGGACCATTTTTTAATACCTATCTACAACCACTAGAACAGAATCATGCTTCCTAACTATCTTAGGTAAGTCTAAAATAAAATCCATGCTAACATCTTTCCTAGGACAGTTTGGAATAGACAAGGGTGTGTATAGGCTAGAGTTCTATTTTCTCTTCTTGGCTACGGCACACATTCTACGCTGGGCAATAATTTGAGCAACATCTCTTTTCAGGCTTGGCCAAAAGAACTGAACTTCTACCAACTCTATGATTTTATTCCTACCAAAGTGTCTAGCTAATCCCCCAGCATATAGTTTTCAAACTAGAAAATCTCTTAAAGATGTATAGAAAAATAGTCTAGCTCCTCTAAACAAGTAACCATCTTGAAGGATATATTCACTGTATTCTCTAGATGGTCTTTTTCGTAAAGTGGTAAGTATACTGCTAAAATCTAGACACTCCTCATAATCTTCTTTAATCTTTTCAAAACCAACAACCTCTAGACTAGTGGTGGATAGCAAAGTATGACGATGACTCAGGACATTAGCAGCATGATTCTCTACACCCATACGGTATTTCAAAATAAAAGTATAGGCTTGCAAAAACTCAACCCACCTACCATGTCTATGATTTAGCTTCTTTTGAAAATTCAAAAATCAAAGGGCTTTATGGTCTGAGTACAATATAAATTCTTGCAGCAGTAGGTAATGCCTCCAATATCTTAGGATTTCGACTACCACATAAATTTCTTATCATAGGTAAAATACTTTAGTTTAGAATTATTAAGTTTTTTGCTAAAGTATGCTACTAGATGACCTTCTTGACTAAGGACACCACCAATCCCAACTCTTGATGCATCACATGCTACTTCAAAAATCTTAGAAAAATCAGGTAAATGTAAAATTGGGGCATGGATCATTTTATCCTTAATGTCTTGGAAGGTTGTATTGGCTGCCTTAGTCCATTCAAAATCTCTCTTTCTAATGCAGTTAATGATGGAAGCAGCTATGGTGCTAAACCCTTTTTATGAATCTATGATAAAAGATTGCTAATCCATGAAAACTTCGCATATCATGCACACTCATGGGTATCGGCCACTCAACTATTGCTCTAATCTTTTCAAGATCGACAGACATACCATCAGGGGGAATAATAAAATCTAAGAAAATGACATGGTCTATCATGAAAGCACATTTCTTAGGATTGGCATACAGGCTTTCTACTTTAAGAACTTGGCACACTTTTTGGAGATGATCTAAATGGTCCTTTCTAGTTTGATTATAGATCAAAATGTCATCAAAGTACATGACCACAAACTCTTCTATACATGATCATAGTACTTGAGTCATCAATCTCATGAAAGTACTATGGGCATTGGATAACCCAAATAACATTACCAACCACACATATAAACCATCTTTCATCTTAAAAATAGTTTTTTATTCATCTCCCGATCTAATTCTTACTTGATAGCAACCACTTTTGAGATTAATCTTAGAGAAAATAGTAGCTCCGACCATCATATCTAGCATGTCATCTAACCTAGGGATGGGGAAACAATCATAAATCATTTTTTCATCAGCTCTCCAACTTGCCTTTGCAGCTCGGCATGCTCAGTAGTGTTCAACCTATAATGGGGCAAATTGAGTAGGATAGATCCAGGTACCAAATCAATAGCATGCTGAATGTTTCATAAGGATGATAAGTGATCTAGAAGATCCTCAAGGAAGACATCATGGAATTCACTAAGAAGGTTGACTACTTCCTTGGGATGATCTACCTTAGGGTCCTCACGAACTTCTCTCACAGCAAGCATCCAATCTAGTGATCCTTTACTTATGGTTATCTTTAATTCCTTAGCACCTAACAAATGAAGGCTTTTCTTTTCGATATTTTCTTTTGATCCATCATCTATTTTTGTATTGGTTGCCTTAGTTGGAGAATGATTGATCATAATTTTCTTATCCTGATGAGTGAAACTACATGAGTTGGTTCGGCTATAAATCATAACATCATTGTCAAACAATCAAGACCGACCTAATATGATACTTCCGACTTCCTTGGATAAGACATCACACCAAACATGATCCTGATAAGAATGGAGCTAGATGGGAATACAACATCTAAGTTTAATGGGAATAGTGGAGGAATCTATCTAAGACACTTAATATGGGCTGGGATGATCTACAGGAGCTAATCCTAATCGTTTAACTGTGTCGGTGGAGATGGCATTGATATAACTACTACAATCAATGATCATCTTATAAATTTTATTATAAAATTTTATGAAGGTATGAAAAATATAGATCCTACACCAATCTTCACTCTTCTTAGTCTATGCTAGAATACACCTAATGACTCCAAGCCTAAGGTCTGACTCCAGTGTAATAAAACCTAGAATATCCTTAATACTCTTAAATTGCTTGACTAAGTCTGGATTAGCTTCACAAACTTCCTCTTCAATATTTTCTAGAGTTACCATTTCTAATTCTTCCATAAATAAAGATTGGTTGGGGCATTGTGTAGCAAAATGAACATAACCATGGCACTTGAAATAATGAGATCGAGAACTACTTCCTTTAGATAACTCTCCTACAACTCTTTTTTCTTTATCTTATTTTCTTGCAATAGGATTTGTAGGTGGAGATCCATTACTAGGAACCTAGTTAGCATTGGGTCTCGATCTAGAAGGGTTTACTCGACTAGATTCAAGACGATGGATAGTCAAATACCTAGAAAATCTCTCAAAGTTTAGGACAAATTGATAAGCTTGTTCTAATATGGTTACCTCATAAAAATAGCTCATGCTAGATATCCTCTTGTAATCTAGTTTTAAATCTAGATAAGGTAACAATCCTATCTTCGATTACTCCACATCTCATGAGGTACTCATCAAACTCATCAAATCTCATGATGTACTCTATGACTAATCTATTCCCTTGAATAAGTCTCTACCACTGATCTAAAAATCTTTGTTAGTAGGAGATGGGAAGATATTTTTCTTTAAGTTTTTTCTTTATTTCATCCCAGGTTTCTATCAAATCTTGTCTTCTCTGGTTGAGAAGATGCTCAACACTTTTCCAATAAAGTTAGACTTGCCTAACCAACTTTATCCTAGCAAGCCTAACTCTCCTTGCTTCAGATATTTTGTATCATTCAAAATAGTGGTCTATGACTAATTCCCAATTTAGGTACTCTCTCGGATCTTGACAACTATCAAAACTTGTAGCTTCAATCTTCACATTCCTAAGGACATGCTCATCCTAGTTGAACTTATTATGGTGTGGGTGTGCTGCTATAGGTTGATCTAGGTCTAGACTCCTTGTCTATCCTATAGATAGTTGGGGAGACTCAGGTTTAGGTTACCTTTTTCTAGCTTCTTTTAGTACTACTATTCTTTTGATTCATGGTTTTCATAAAATCTTTCATGTCATCAAACTTCTCAGTCAAGGCATTAATGATGGCTACTATATTGGGATTCATATTGGTACTAGGTGAAAAAGTAGGTTGTTGGTATTGGGTACCTGATCTAGTGATCATGCAAGTATAGGATGCAAGAATAAGATGCAGTAAGAAAGAGAAAATTAAAAATAATAAAATACTAGAAAGTAAATTACAAAATTTAAAATGCAAAAATTTAACTTATAGAAATTTAAATTATAGAATTTAGACTAAAATCCTAACCAATCTGGATCTGATAATAAATTGATGCGGGGTAACCTAAAAAAAAAAAAGAAAAGACTAAGCTTCCTTCCATTTGTCAATAATAAATTAGGTCTGACCGTGGCACATTAATCTCAGGATAGATAGTATAGTTGTCTATAATCTACTCAGGAGGCATGACTGATTAACACAGGATCAAAGCACGATTAATCTAAATGATGTAGATGATTGTCAATTTAGAGATCAGTAAATAACTAGCAATAATAAAATAAAAAAATAGATAGTAGAAATTAAACATGCTCATGAATAAATGCAAAAAAATATATAAATAGAATAAAGGATAGCAAGAAATTAAATCCACAAAAAAATCTGAAAAGGTAAGAAGAATTTGGATCATGATAGTTAAGAAACTATTTTGATTAGGGCTCTTAATCTTTTAACCAAGCAAATCTATTGATAAGAAACTGGATCTTTACCAACATTGAATCTAAAAAAAATAAGTCAAAAAAAAAATCAAAGATCAATTGAGAAGGAATGAAGGTCCTTGTCAATGTTTGATCTATAGAATAATAGATCACTCTTTCTCTCTCAGCATGATAGATGAAAATCTTTGAGGAGACAAATCTTCTCTTGGTGGAATAGGCTTGTATAGGTAGATGATGAAGATGAATTGAGATCGTAGGAATACTAAATCTCAAGTAGATGAAGATTAAAGAGATAAGAAAAAAAAGTGAGCCTCACATACTCCCCTTGCATGATGATTTTGGGTCTCACATACTCCATCTCGGAGAGATTGACAAAATTATTTATGGATAAAATCATTCATACATTCATTGTCTCATTCATAAAAGATACATGGGTTTATATAGGATCTTAGGGGTCTTATTTCTTTAGAAATTCTATTGCCTTTACAAGAAAGAAATCAACTCTCCCAATAAAAAAGTAAAACATTATGTATGATTTTCAAATACAATAATATATCATATCTATATTTTATGGAACCACGAAAAAGAAATCAGCCTTTTAAGAAAATAAGTAAGAAATCAAGAACTGTTAAAAAATCCTAGAGAAGAAAAAGAACTCCATGTGGGCGCTTGATGCTTGGCACAATTTGATAGGAGGATCCTTGGGCATGGCACATACTGGCATGTGTATTTCCTTCCTAGATGTGTGGAGGGCGGTGGCTCCAAAGATGACATGGACTATGCTTGCTTCTTTATGATGGTCTCTTTCCAAATAAGGCTCTAATCTAATATAAATCCTAGTATGGTCCTATGGACCCAAAACTAAATGTATCAAAAGAACTAATTGACTAAATCAAAAGAACTGAAACTAAATAACTAAAGTAGAGTTAATCTGATATGGTTTCTTCAATCCAAATTAAATCTAAATTATGTCACCGACTTCTGGTGGCTGTGGTGTCCGCACCACAGTCTTTGCCCGGTGGGGCTCTATACTAACAATGCCATATCGACTATCCTTGGTAGGGTTGCGCTAGGATGTAGTAGATGGTACTAATGAGCTGGCACCTCTACAGTCTTATTTGATACTATAGCAGTGACCATATCGTCTGTCCTTTGTAAGGATGCGTTGGGGTGTAGTCGGTGGTAGTTAGTAGCTTGATGTGATTTAATATAGCTACGTGGTGGTATTTTTGCTCAGCAAGTAAAAGCTTTCTTGAATGTGTTGCTAACAAGTGATGTATATGTGAGACATAGATCTTAGATGAATAGTGTATTGTAATTTGTTTTAGCTCAGCAACGCTTTCTTCCAGCAAAATGACTGAACTATGATTTTACTCTAATTGATTCATACTTATTTGAAAGCACAGTAGAAGTAGAAGTTATATACTTTGATAATGACTATCATAGTTATGTTTTCTAACCTTCCACTGATAGATATAGATTGATTATTCACTCACTGAGACTTTTTCAAAGTCTCACCCCTCATTCTTTCTATTGCAGTTTGGGAGTTGCTTGGCTTAGAAGTATGTTTCAGCATATATCAGTAGTATTTTCTTTATGTGTAGCAGAGGAAGAGGCTGTGATAAGTTTGAGTGGTATTATATTGTGTGGTTGTTTAAATAAAAAATGGTTATATATTTATGTTTTAGTTTGTTTTGAAATGGTGTGTATTAAAAGAGTAGTTTTATGAAAAAGATATTAGTACAATGTGTAGTTTATAAATGAATTATGGAGTTGTTGATATGAAGTTTTAAAGTTAATTTAGAGTATTTATTTTAGCAAGCTACAGAAATTTAGTTAATATGCTTGTATTACAGATTAAAGAATTAATCAGATTAATTATCTTGAGCAGGTTTAAGTGATGTTGCAGTTCAGTTATAGTTTAAAATCTTCTTAACCTTTAGATAAGGATGGGGTGTGACACCGTCACTCAAATTTAGGGGTGGGGTGTTATAATGGCTATCGATAGAGGGGGTTTAGGCGCTTGATATGGAGTTAGAGCTGGTGGTTCTAGGCTAGATCTAGTGGCAAAAGTGGTAGATCATCGGATTGTAGCCTTCTTTGGCGGCATCTTGCAAGAATGAGAAGAGATCATAGGAAAAAGAGCTAAAGAATTGAAGATTGAAGGAAAAAGATGAACTTTGACTGAATACTCCTTTTAGAATAAGGGCTCAAGAACCCTGCCTCAAGTGCAGAAAATGGTGCTAGCATCGAAACTACTGGAGAGGATGGGGATACAGTTACCAATAAGACCTGCAAAAAAAAATCCAGACCAGAGGTGGGTGGCTCCGATAGGACCCTCCAATGCTTAAGTTAATTCTCTGGCCAACAAGAATAGAGTGCTTAGGAGGATTAGAGTAGAGAGGAGAGCTTAAGAAAAAAGAAACATATCTGGAGGATCCTTTATATAGATGGAGCATGTAACAAATTGATAGCGACAACCATAACTGCCTGGTAATAGGCCATTTGGGCCACGTGGAGTCTATTATGTAGAGTGGGGGTGTCCTTTGTCATGACTTACAAATAGTTAAATTTCACGTGCTTGAGATCGGGCGTAGCTTCCACACATATGGGTAAACTTACTTGTATTAAGATGAGGAGCTTGGAGTTAGGTAAACCAAACTTAGAGATTGGCTCTTGAGGGGTGGGTGATGAATTTACAACTAATCAATGTCTACTAGTGCTACTCCTAATAAGTTTGAGAAGTTTGGCCATCTTCTAGATCAGCTAAGGACTAACAGAAATATCATTGGGAACTAGGCTCGTATTGAGAATGAAGCCATCTAATTATTCAAGTTCGGCTAGAAATCATGTATGATATAAGCTGGCTAAATTGGGGAGGGATTCGGCTTCAAACTTATGGCTAACGAGATGCACTGCTTCATGCAGAGGAATTCGGTCACATTTAGGATAGACCATAAGTAAAGTTAGGCAATACTAGAATTGAAGGAATTCCCTTTAAGGGGTTCTGCAGTCAGATTCTCTGGAGAGAACCTGATACTGATCTTGATGATGAGGTCCTTTGGCTAACTCAAGTCCATACAACGAATCCCTGACATAAGAGTGCTGAGATCGACCCTTCATAGAGTGAGGTGCAGAAGTTTGACTGGGGGGAGCTCTGCCAAGCTGAGGTTCGAAATGTGAGTTTACTAGAATCTGCCAAGTGTAGTGTAGAGACGGGGCCAGAAGAAAAATTCAATTGGAAGGAGCCTTACTGGTGGAAGTTCACTTGGTGACTATTGAAAGCTCGGTCGAGTTTTGATAGGTTTTTGATGAGTTCTGCAATGAGTAGTTGTTGCTGAGAAGGTCAACAAATTTTATAGAATGGAGGTCGATTGCCAAAAACTTCGGTAGAGATTATTTTACCCCGAACAATGAGTATGAACCAAAATATGGATTTATGCATACAAGGTTCTATGGCAGTCTTAGGTTAAAGGATTATATGCATAATTCCCATTATAAGAAACATCTCTTAACAAGTACGTAAGACTTCATCAGATGTTCTCAAGTTGGATCAGTTCAGTAAACTCATTCTCTTATAAGCACCCACATCTTTGTATTAGTGTTTTACACAAGTGATTATGAGATCAATCACTCTCTCTATCTAGCATACATAGGATGTGCTAGTCTTTCCGAAAATATTAATCCCTAACTTAATGTTTCATCGACTGGGAATATTTTAGATTAGGGTTTTAAGATTTTATGTCTTAAAGGTACGAACTCATCATAATGCTAAAACCATATCCTTAATCTATGGAGCTCATCATAATCTTAAAAAAATAATAAGACATAGTATATGATGAAATATAAATGTCTTTATTTATTTATAAAAAATATCACTACATGAGTCTGGAAGATAAAAGAATAATCTATCAAAATATATATTTGGATTGGCTTATAGGGCATATTTCTTTCAATCTCCCACTTGCACTAAAGCCAATCGCCTTTATATTTTAACTATATAAAATCGTGGTGAAGATCGAACTATTGCTATGGTAGAGCCTTAGTGAACAGGTCTACTATATTGTTCTTTGTTTCTACTCGTTCAATGACTACATCTTATCTCTCGATAATCTTATAAATAAGATGGAATCATCTCAGAATATGCTTGGATTTATGATGAGACCTTGGTTCCTTTCCTTGAGCAATTGCTCCAATATTATCACAGTAAAGTGGGTTCTAAATATCAGGAACAACACCCAACTTAGTGATGACCTTCTTCATCCAGATAGATTTTTTGGTAGCTTCACTTATGGCTATATACTCTGCCTTAGTGGTAGAGTCAGCTACAGTTTGCTACTTGGAGCTGTTCCAACTCACTGCTGCATCATTTAGAGCAAAGTGATATTCTGAAATTAGTTTGCTATGATCGAGGTCTGATTGAAAACTAGAGTCAGAATATTCTTCTAGTTTAGGATCAGATCCTCCATATATCAGAAAAATATCCTTAGTCCTTTTTAAGTACTTCAGAATATTTTTTACTACTTCCTAATGATCCTCTCCTGGATCAGTCTAAAATCTACTAGCTATACCTAAGGCATAAGCAACATCAATTTTGGTACATAACATAGCATACATTATTGATCCTACTGCCAAAGCATAGAAACTAGAATTCATTCTATTTCTCTCTTCAGGTGTCTTAGGAGACATCTTCTTAGAGAGATGTAAGTCTTGACTCATGGGAAAGTAACCTTTTTTACTCCCACCCATACTAAACTTTTTTGGCACTAAATTAATATACTTAGATTGAGACAAGCCTAACATCCTCTTAGATCTATCTCTATAGATCTTTATACCAAGTATATAGGATGCTTCTCCTAAGTCTTTCATGGAAAACTTACTTGATAGCTATAATTTGATCGATTATAACATTGGGATATCATTTCCAATGAGGACTATGTCATCTACATACAAAACCAAGAAAACTATGACACTCCCACTAGTATTCTTGTATACACAAGATTCATCCACATTTTTTATGAAACCAAAATCTTTGACTGTAACATCAAAATGGATGTTCTAACTCCTTGAAGCCTGCTTTAATCCATAAAGGATTTCTTAAGCTTGCATACATGATTTAGTCTCCCACTTGAGACAAATTCTTCTGGCTGTGACATGTAAACTTCTTCTTTAAGAAAACTATTAAGAAAGACGGTCTTCACATCCATTTATCATATTTCATAATCATGATATGCTGAATAGCAAGCATAATTGGAATAGATTTAAGCGTGGCAATAGATGATAATGTTTCATCATAATCTACACCTTGCTTTTGCTTGAAATCTTTAGCTACCAATCTGGCTTTATAGGTTTCAACTTGGCCATCTACTCCAATCTTTTCCTTATAGACCTATTTGCATCTGATAGGGTTCACACCCTCTGGTGCTTCAACCAAAGTCCATACTTTGTTGGTTTACATCGAGTCCATCTCAGATTTTATGGTTTTTAGCCATCTATCTAAGTGCTTACTCATGACAGCTTTTGTATAGGTCAGAGGCTCATCATTTTCAATAATTTAGGCTTCATTATTTTTAATAATGAATCCATACCTCATAGGTTCATATTGTAGTCTATCAGACCTTTGATAAGGAGTCGTGTGTGTAGGAACCAAATCTAGGATTTTAGGATTAGATCTTGAAATCTTTTCAAGATCAGGCAGCGAAAGATTAAAATTAATCAAAATTAATTTAAAATATCTTAGATCTAAGATCTTATTATTTGATTATTGCATGGCATTTAAGTCAAAAATTAAAAATTAAATAAGAAAAAAAAGGTTGATCATATCAACCTAGATCTATACTACATCTAATGCAGCTATAAAATAACAGATCAAATCTATTACCTAAGCAAGTTAGACATTCTAACTTACTAATCTAGGCTTGAGGATGAAGTCATAAGCCGCACATGCATTCGATCTCTAGGAGTCGTCCACACAAGCCCACGAATACGATCAGAGATCCTGATGCAGGAAATCAGCATAGTATGCTAGCACTGTGCTGATCTCTCTTCGACGGACAATCCGATGCTTTCTTCTTTGAAATTTGGACACTCCAAAATATCAGAAGGAAGAGAAGAAGATTTGTGATGCTGAGACACCACTCAAAAGCTCACAAAAAGGGAGGAAGAGATCTAGAACAAAAAAACCTAGAAGAAGACCCTCTTCTTTTTCTTTGTTCTTTTTCTAGACACCCTGATTTGTGTTTTTAATATCTCCATGATCTAGATAAATTTTTCTCTAATTTCTCTACACTAAAGATATCTATAAAATTTCTACAATCCACAAAAATTTTAATAAAAAATTATTTTTAAATAAGAAGATATGCAGAGTTCAAGATTGATTAAAAACCAAGACAAGAAAGTCACCAAATGGCAAGTTATTAGGGCGCCCAACTCTTGGGCGCCCCCACCTTACTTTTTTGACGTGGACCAGAAAGGGAGGGTGCAACAAATGCCAAAGAATGCTATGAGAGAGAGAGAAAAAAAATAGGGAGGTGGCAGCATGAAAGGAAGGAAGTCTTTTGGTTGCCTAAGATTCTATCTCATAGAATCCTAAAGCAAAACCAATATCCCCTTTTGACTTGGTCATCAAACAAATTTCCATATGAGAAAAAAGGAAGAGAGAAAGGAGGTGTGAGATTGCTTGGGGTGTGGAGATTTTTCACATAGAAACACAAAGGGAAAGGGGTGGGGCATAAAGATTAGGTGGCACAAGGAATAGGGAGTCCTAGTCACACTAGGACTCCTATTTTGATCTGGTCAAACAAGGTCTTTTAACCAAATGAAAATAAGAGTAATCCAACCTAATTAAATAAGACCCTAACCTATTTAAGTACTTATTTAAATCATATTAAATTAGATTTAATTCTAATTTATTTTCTAATCAAATTAAAAAATTAGGTTGACCCAAGTCCTAGTTAGACTAGGACTAGTTCTTCCATGCACTTTGCTTATCCAATAAATCAATTGAATTTGATCCAATCAAGTCTAAACTAAATCTAATTAAATTATATTTAATTATACTTAATCTCAACCTACTAATTTAATTAAATTAAGTCAATTAGCAATCAAATTGCTAATTGATCCTCATGCAACCCTTGTACTAGGTTAAACATCAACCGTATTGATAGTTTAATCCTAAAATGATTCTAAATCACTGATCAACCATTTGATTGGAACGTGAACTCTAATATGTGTGATCTCATAGGTTCAAACCTAAGCGAATAGCATAGGAATAAATTTTTAAATGAATTAAAATGACCATCTAGCAATGATACCCGACGGTCGGATAGGTTGAAGGTGTAGAACACCATCCATAAAACCCATGCGGATATAATTTCCATATAATTCATCCCCTTGACCATAATGCTTGTTGGACACCTCAGAGTTTAGCTATCAACTTAGATCAGATTGTCCACATTGTATTTCAAAATATCAAATCCATCTAATGGATTATCCTGGCCAAGGTTTTGCTATATTGAAATACAGTGATACATTCTTCTCCAACTCTTGGAGTGGTCAATTTCATCTTGATCACACTCTGACTTCACAAGTACTGGACTATACCCAGAAGCCTTCCATTGCTAAATTAAAAATTTAGTTAGTTCGGTACCAAAACACAGTGAGTTGCTTGCAAGTCACTGAGATGATCTCAGGTCTAAGGGATACTTATACCTATATTCCATCAGAGACATTCTCGATAGCAGAATTCTCTAGAGTTGGTCGCGTTCAATGATAATGTACACATACATTTCACCTATATGCCATATCAGTTTTTACACACTCCTTGGTTAAAAGGACAACCAACCTATATGGCATATAGCAACCTATGCTCGATAGACGTTGTTGTCCTAATTAACAGCCTATCATTTGGTCATGAACAAATTTAAGGACTAATCGATAAATCATCTCTTTATCAAAACTAAATAGTCCTAAGAACTTCATCACAACTATGGAGTTCGTAAGAAGATATAAACTTGTGATGAAAAAGATGCCAAAAAAATTTATTAATTAATAAATCAATTACAATATCTCAACTATCAACAGACTAATGATTGACTTTGGGACATAATTTCTAATAACTCCCACTTATCCTAAAGCCACTCAGCATAGTATCTAATGCCCATCTTCGACTTATGGTTGTCGAACTCCTTGATTGCCAGGGCTTTAGTGAAGGGATCGACCAGGTTCTCCTTTCTTTGATCTTTTGAAGGTCGATGTCACTATGATCGATGATCTTACAGACCAAATGAAAGTGATATAGAATGTGCTTTGTCCGTTGGTGTGCATTCAGTTCCTTTGCTTGAGCTATGATGCCAGTGCTATTGCAGTAGAGCAGGACTGGACTATCAGTGGAGGATGCTACTCCAAGCTTGGTGATGAACTTTCTTAGCCATACAGCTTTTTTTGCTACATCTGATAGTGCCATGTACTCTACTTCACAAATAGAGACAGCCACTATATGCTGCTTGAAACTTTTTCAGTAGATGGCTGCACCATTTAGAGTAAAGATATATCCTGACATACTTTTACTAACATCATGATCAGATTGAAAGCTAGAGTTTGTAAACCCTATAAGTTTTAGATTTGACTCACCATAAACCAACCATTGGTCCTTAGTATTTCTCAAATACTTAAAGATGGTTTTAACCACCTTCTAGTGATTTTCTCCAGGGTCAGACTGGTATCTACTCATTACTCCTAATGAGTATGCCACGTCTGGTCTCGTACATGTCATTGCATACATAATAGACCCTACTATCGAAGCATATGGGATTCTACTCATACGCTCTCACTATTTGAAAGTTGTCGGATAATCTTTCTTAGAGAGAAATTTTTTGGCCTATCGGAAGATAGCCCTTTCTGAAATTCTTCATGCTGAACCTCTTCAGCATAGTTTCTATGTACGTGGATTGAGATATACCAAGCATCCTTTTAGATGTATTCCTATAGATCTTCATCCTTAGGATGTATGATGCTTCACCCAAGTTCTTTATGGAGAACTGTGATGAGAGCTAGACTTTTATTTCTTGTAGTGTGAGGATGTCATTTTTTATTAGGAGAATATCATCCACGTACAAAACAACGAATACCACTGCTGGACCATTTGCCCATTTGTAAATATAGGATTCTTCTCCATTCTTAACGAAGCCATACATTTTGATCACTTTATCAAAATGCATGTTTCAACTCCAAGATGCTTTCTTTAATCCATTAATGGATCTCTGAAGCCTGCACACCTTGGACTCATCTATGGATTTGAACCCGTTAGATTGTTGAAGGAAAAATCAGATTTTCCTGGGTCAGGTTCGTTCAAATCTGATTGGATCGAGAGGCATATTTCAAAAATTTTCTCTTAGATCCAAATTAGATCTGACATTTTTCAAATCTGATTTTATGATCTAATAAATAAGAAAACTAAATTAAATTAAATTTAAATTTAATTTACCTTGATTTGGGTAATCCTATTATCCCTGTTGATGATCCTACTGATTGTCTGGAAGGTTCTGGATCTTAGCCACGCAAGCGCCTGGCCTCTACCGGTATCCACTCAGGGCTTGGATCTGGAGATCTTCTCTTCTTCTCTATTTTTTCCTCCAAAAATTAGATCTGGATCTGATCTGGAGGATCTTCAAAACTCCTTTTGAAAGATCAGCAGTCGTCCTTTTGCAGCAGTGTTGCAGCCTTCTTCCTTTTGATCGCCTTTTCTTGATCTGGAATCGCACCAACCTGAAGCCCAAAACTTTTGGACGTGGAGAGGAGAGAGGGGGAGAAGATGGCATGGAGGAGGGAGAGAGGCAGCCTTGGGGCATGGCTATGAGGAACTCTTCTTAAGGTTGGGCGCAAATAGGGTCTTATTTATAGACCTCTGCTGATCCAACTCCTCTTCTTCTCCCAACCAATCACAACCCTTTGTGAAATCAGATCTAAATCTGATTGATTGGTGACATTACTTAACCCAATAAATGAGAGCCCTATAGGATTCCTCCTTAGAGGGTGCCTAAGACCAGTCAAACTGTTCTTAGGTAGAGGGTCACTCTAGTTTGGAATCCAAAAGGGAGACCTGGAGTCCTTGTCCAAACAAGGACTCCTAGGCGCCTCCACTTGGGCGCACGCCACCCTTGGCGTGCGCCCTCCTCTCTTGCCAGGTTCTGGCAGGGGGACAGGCCCCCACCAGCTCTCCAATAGGTGCATGACATGTGGTCAAAAGTCAAAGTAATGGTCAACGTTTGACCAGTCAAAGGTAGACTTTTGACCAAAGTCAAAGAACAAGAAATGGCAGGTGACCAAAAATGGCAGGTAATGTCTTACAAAATAAGACAACCTTTTCTGACTTGGACAACCTCCAGTCAGACCATATGAAGGCCTCTGATTGAGCACAAACTCCTTTGGCTCAGTCAGGACAACTTATTTATGATAGTAAAAGAAGAACGTTAGGTTCAATCGAGTGCTAGCACGATTTTCCTTGAACCTAATTGAATCTCATTCAGATCAATTGAACTAGATCAGTTCAATTGATGATCACCAGATTCAAACCCTTGTTTGTGTGACCCAGTTAGGTTCAGTTCTGTATGGTAATGGGATATGTCATGATCTCTATCATAGACATCATCGAAACTCCTTTCGATGGATCAGAACTCTTCTGATTCGAACAGCTAGAATGATCGATCATCTAAATCATTCTAATTGCTCCCAAAATCCACCAGTGACACCTAGCAGTATATGGTGGCAACCCATCAGAGCTGAATGCGAACCTCTTGGTGCAGCTACCTGTGTGATTAAGTTCTTCTATCTTGAGCCCCGATCAGATTAGGGTTAAGGTGAACTCGTCAAACCCTAGTCTCTCTATCATATGATGTAATCATTCGATTCGAGTCCAATGTGAAAATCTAAATAGAAACTCTTTCTATTATTTCACTCTGCCATGGCCATGGGCTTCTGGACTTGATTCTCATGATCATCATAGGGCTGCTCCTCTACCACCGAGGTAGATAGATTCCATCTTGATGCAATCCAGTTCCTACAATGAACATGCTATAGCCAACATACACCTCAGGGTTCCATATGGCTAGGAGACCGAGTAATGGTGTAGTCAAACTATAACACCCTCAAGGTGAACTGCCGATGCACCTCAGGTCAAAGAACCAGACACACTACTGCAGCATCGAGTCAGTCATTGACGAGAAGGTAGACTTCCTAATGACTACTCGAGGTGGTCACGCTCAGTGCCCTCGTTCTCTAACGAGTACCTGTACTCTCGCTCCGGTGTCTCCACACCGTAGACTCAAGACTCATCTACTAAAGAGAAGCGATTGTACACCAACCTTTCCGGATCAATCACCATCCTCGTGATGATCCTATGGTCGGGAGCTTTTATGAGTTAATAATGATTATTCATGTCTTAAATTTTCAACTCTTGAAAATATGAATTATCATTACCATTAACTCAAAGGATGTATCACAGACACTAAATACACATATGTGATAGAAAATAACCCATTTTATTGATTTATAGTCAAAATTATAATTTTGCCCCTAGAAGTGTATTACAAGTGTCAGCCAATTCTGGCTTCTAGGGCACATATATCTAACAATCTCCCACTTGTCCTAAAGCCAATTGGCTACAAGTCTAAGTCCCATCTTCTCAAGGTGGGCTTCGATCTTCTGCTGGCCCAACGGCTTTGTAAGTGGGTCTGCCACATTATCTGTGGAGTTGACTCTCTTGACCTCGAACGTAACCCTTTCTCAAGGTAATCGCGGATGAGATGAGTATCGCCGCTCAATGTGCTTGGATTTCTGGTGAGACCTCGGCTCCTTAGCAAGGGCTATGGCGCCATTGTTGTCGCAGTATAGAGGAATGGCATCTGATGGCATTACTCCAATTTCTGCAGCAAACTTCTTGTACCAGAATGCTTCCTTTGCAGCCTCTGATGCAGCGATATATTCTGCTTCCATGGTGGAATCTGCTATCACCGTTTGCTTGGAACTCTTCCAGCTGACAGCTCCACCATTGCACACAAACAGACTCTCCAGATGTCGACTTTCGATCATCTATATCAGACATGAAATTCGAGTCTGTGTATCCCTGGACTTGGAGTTCTCCATTACCAAAGACCAACATCATATCCTTAGTTCTTCTCAAGTACTTAAGGATACATTTCACAGAAGTCCAGTGTTCTTCACCTGGATTTGACTGATATCTGCTTGTGACACTCACAGCATGGGCTATATCAGGTCGTGTACATAGCATGGCATACATGAGGCTCCCTATTGCAGAAGCATAAGGGATCTTGCTCATGCGTTCTATTTCCTCAGGTGTGCTAGGGGCACATCTTCTTGGAAAGATGAATACCATGTCTGAAGGGTATTAATCCCCTCTTAGAGTTTTCCATACTAAACCTCTTTAGTACTTCCTCTATGTACATCTTCTGTGAAAGTCCTAGCATCCTATTCGGTCTATCCCTATAGACCTTAATTCCTAGAATAAAGGATGCTTCACCTAGGTCTTTCATGGAGAATTCCTTGGACAACCACATTTTTGACTGATGTCAACATGGGAATATCATTCCCAATAAGGAGGATGTCATCCACGTACAATACGAGGAAGACAACAGCGCTCCCACTGACCCTTTTGAAAACACATGGTTCCTCTTCATTTTTGATGAAACCAAACTTTTTGATCACATCATTGAAACGAGTGTTCCAGCTCCGAGATGCTTGCTTAAGTCCATATATGGACCTTTGCAGCTTGCAAACCTTGTGATCAGTATCACTGGATGTGAAACCTAGCGGCTGTTCCATATAGATATCTTCCTCAAGATATCCATTTAAGGAATGCCGTTTTCACGTCCATTTGCCATATTTCATAATCGAAATAGGCTGCAACAGGCAAGCAATGTGCGGATGGATTTTAGCATAGCTACTGGGAAAAGGTATCCTGATAGTCAATGCCTTCGCACGTTGACTATAACCTTTTGCCACTAGTCTAGCCTTGAATGTCTCCACATTCCCATCTGCACCAATCTTTCTCTTGAAGATCCATTTACACCCAATAGGTACTATACCTTCTGGTGGATCTACCAAGGTCCAGACTTGGTTTGAGTGCATCGAGTCAATTTCTGACTTCATTGCCTCTAAGCCATTTCTCGGAGTCGATATCTGATATCGCCTCGTTGTAGGTTTTGGGATCATCACCATGAGCACCATTACCTATGAGGAACATTTTCCTCTACATCCTCTGAAATAATACCTAAGTATCTTTCAGGGGGATGGAAAACTCTTTCCGATCTACGAGGTGGAGGAGGTAGTGTTCTTATTGGCTCAACCTGATTTGGTTCCAATTGGTCCTTAGCTCGTTCTACTTGTGAGACTTTCTCATCAAGCTTGAATCTGCTTTCCAATGCCGCTATCTTGAATAAACTATTTTTCAAGAAAGATGGCATGTCGACTCACAATCACATTGTGGTCTTCTGGAATGTAGAAATAGTATCCTAATGACTCTTTAGGATATCCTATGAATCGAGCTCTGAAAGGACCTAAACTCTAACTTGTCCGCTTGTTGTCTTTTGACATGAGCCGGACAACCCCAAATTCTGAGATGACTCAGACTTGGTTTCTTACCGTGCCATATCTCATACGGTGTGGTAGGAACGGTTTTAGAGGGAACCCTATTCAGTAAATAGATTGAAGTTAATAACAATGAGTGTCCCCAAAGGAAATCAGGGAGGTCTGTGAAGCTCATCATGGATCGAACCATATCCAATAGAGTCCGATTTCTCCGTTCTGAAACCCCGTTGAGTTGAGGTGTTCCTGGTGGAGTCCATTGAGAGACTATGCCATTTTCCTTAAGATAGTCTAGGAATTCCCGGCTAAGGTATTCACCTCCTCGATCTGATCGAAGAACCTTAATGGGTTTTCCAGTTTATTTTTCTACTTCATGTCTGAATTCTTTGAACTTTTCAAAAGCTTCAGACTTATGTCTCATAAGATACACATACCCATACCTAGACAGATCATCGGTAAAGGTAATGAAGTAGACAAAATTGCCTCTAGCCGGCACATCAAATGGGCCGCACACATCAGTATGTACTAGGGCAAGGAGATCTGTGGCCCTCTCCCCATGTCCAACAAAAGGGAGTTTAGTCATTTTGCCTTGAAGACAAGATTCACAAGTTGGATATGACTCAAAAGTCAATGGACTCAATAGCCCATTTTTCTCCAATTTGTTAATCCTATCTTCTGCTATATGACCTAATCTCAGGTGCCATAGATATCTGTCGTTTGGACTATCCCTAGGTCGTTTGGCATTCACGTTTTGCTCGATAGTTAAAACAGGTACATCAATATGTAACTGATAAAGACCATTAATAAGGAAACCATTTGCAATTTTATTTCTTTCATAAAGAATGTTACAATGGTCCTTAAAGAAGGTGATCACATAACCTTCTTGTGCTAAGCATGAAACAGAAATCAAATTCCTGCTAGCTGCAGGCACATAATAACAGTCTTTTAAAACTAAGTCTAAACCAGATGGTAATCGAAGAGGGTATGTTCCCACGGCTACTGCAGCAACTCTTGCTCCATTACCGATGCGTAGGATCATGTCTCCATCCCTCAGCCTCCTGCTATCCTCAAGACCCTGCATAGAAGTGCATAGATGAGCACTAGAACCAGAGTCAAGCACCCAACTGGATGCAGAAGAAATCCGTAAGGTTAGACTCAATAACGAGCATACCTCCAGAAGGACCTTCCTTCTTGTTCTTCAGGGTGGCCAGGTAAGTAGGGCAGTTCCGCTTCCAATGGCCGTCGCTGTTGCAATGGAAACACTTTCCTTTGCCATCGGCCTTCTTCTTCGGTTCTGCCTTCTTCTTCTTTGATCCTTCCACCTTTTGCTTTTTCACAGACTTCTTTTTCTTTCCATAAGACTTTCTTTTGGAAGAAGTCCGTTCCATAGCAAGAACTGAGCCTTTAGAACCTTTCATAGAAAGCTCAGCGGTAACCAGCATATTCATTAACTTCGGCCAAGGAATTTTGAAGTTTATGCATGTGGTAATTCATGATGAATTGCCCATATGCATCAGTCAAGGATTGCAGAATAATATCATTCTGCAGATCCAAGTCCAACTTCACACCGAGCTTCTCAAGCTCTTCCATGTCCTTGATCATTGTCAGACAGTGATCTTGGACTGACTGCCCATCACGCATCTTAGCCTTAAAAAGTCATTTCGTGACTTGATATTTGGCTGCGCGACTCTGTTCACCAAACATCTCCTGCAGGTGAGCCAACATTTGGCGAGCAGTCCCGATATCTTCATGTTGGCGCTGGAGCTCATCAGACATCGAGCCCAACATGTAGTATCTGGCCTTATTATCTTCGTCTAATCCATTTTTCCAGAGACGCTCTCTGTTCAGTGGATGGACGAGGCTGGTAAGGTGGGAGGGTCCTGGTCCAAAACATGTGGTTAACTTCTCTGAACCCAAAACAATTTTGTAGTTCCTGAGCCAATCTTTATAATTGGGTCCAGTCAGTCTATGTGTGTCCAGGATACGTGCCAATGGGTTGGACGCAGACATTTTCCTGTAGAGAGTCAAAGATTCTAGTTAGATACTGTAATTTTGACTTGACCAATTTGTTTAGGGATTTTATTTTTAAACAAATTAGCTCCCACTATTTTCTCGGATCCCTACACTCCCTCTGTAGAGATGCGAAAAATCTCCATGATTAATGATTTCTAGTGGGTGGTGCGGTCTCACCAACTGACTCATCACCTCACCTAACAGTTATTGGTGATGGGTTAGCCAATGAGTGAACAACTCTTGTTCAATGATTCTCTAATCATGGTGCACCCAAACTTGGTCTCTAATTCATGAATCTCACCGTATCCAGAATATTGATCCACTCCTTAGTTAAGTCAGACCCACCATTTGCATAGACTGGGTTCCTAATTGAGGTCTCTCACCGTATCCAAAATATTGAGCCCAACTCATCCTCCAGCCCATAGCATCCAATGCCTAATAGACATGGTTGCATCTTCCCGGTGCAACTGAGCCACTGTATCCAGCCGAGAACAATCAACCCCGGGAAGGGCCCGCACATCTACAATGGTGGAAGACCTCAGACTTAATCTTTTCTTAGGGAGAATTGATTCAGGTCTCATTAAACTAGACTTGGCTCATAGTCATAACAATTATGACTAACCTAGTGGCATGGGTTAGCTCGGATTATTGACCACCTCAGATCAGAACTGTGTCAACAGATATGGCCAGGTAAGTGAGACCGGTGGAAGGAATATGCCATTAACTCGTACAAGAATGCATTCAGGTCGAGTAGCTTCCAATTAAAAACCAGTCGGTCGTATGTGCCAAACTTACCTTAGACACCAAATTGTTGAGTCAGAACCAATTGGGTTAGCCTACAATCCAGACTCTAACCTCTGAGCCTAATTAGGTCTTGCTTGATCGTGACTCGATCTTGACCCAGACTTAATCCTATTAGGCTGGTCAATTTAAGCATTGTTGATCCCATCTAACCAACTCTTGATTCGGTTTGATCAACCGCTTAGACCTAATTGAGCTACCCAAGCCCGAACCCAGTATTATGAATATGTCTTAGATCTAAAATTCTCAATTTTAGACCTAATTAATATTTCATAAACTTAATTCTTAATTAAGTAGGGTTCATAAACAAAATATGCACAATAAATCCCAGGGTTTCAGGATCTAGGGTTTTGCAGAAAGTAAGTTTTGGGTTTCTGATTAAGGACGAACACGCAGCACCCCTACACATCATAAGAACACCCCATCGAATGGGAAGAGAGGGCCTTTAAACCCTTCTTCGTTCTTATGACCGGACGGCCAAGAGGAACGCCTTAATCAGGAACATGCAATACTACAAAACAGTTTTAGATCTATATCATATATCTCATATACAAAGTAGATCTAATCATGGCATATTTTGCATACATCTCATGTATCGAATCATCATGCATGTTTTCAGATCTAAATTATCTCATAATAATCTAAAAAATTAGATTTAAATTGATCTAATCAAAATAAATTCTAATCTAGACAATTATGTAGAACTATTCTACAACTAGTCTAGACATGCATCAATCATATCTCATATGATATTTAAAATTAAATAATTTTTATTTGCTATTTTTTAGATGTTATTATAACACTTATAATATCAAAAAATAGTAAATAAATAAGATCTAAAATATGATTTAATCAAATTAAATCAATTAGAAACATGCAAGACTATTCTATAGAACTATTCTATTCTAGAACTAGTCATGCATATCTTCTAATCTTAGATCCAAATCAAATTAATTTTAATTTTTTAATTTTTTGATTTCAGATCTGATCACATCTCATGTGACATCTGAATCAATTTTATTTTCTAATTAAAATAAATTTAAAATCAGATCTAAATAAATTTTAGAACCATGGCTCTGATACCAGTTGAAGGGAAAATCCTGATTTTCCCGGATCCAGGTTCGTTCAGATCTGATCAGATCAAGAGATATATTTCAAAAATTTTTCTCTTGATCTAAATCAGATCTTGATATGTTTTAGATCTGATTCTTATTATTTTAATAAATAAAATAAAATAAGATAAATTAAATCAAATTTAATTTACCTGATTTGGGTAATCCTATTACCCTGTTGATGATCCTGATTGCAGCGGAAGGTTCTGGATCTAGCCACGCAAGCGCCTGGCCTCTACCGGTATCCACTCAGGGTTGGATCTGGAGATCCTCTTCTTCTCTATCACACCTCCAAAAATCAGATCTGGATCTGATCTGGAGGATCTTCAAAACTCTTTTGAAAGATCAGCAGTCGTCCTTTGCAGCAGCGCAGCCTTCTTGCTTTTGATCGCCTTTCTTTGATCTGAATCGCACCAACCAAGTCCAAAACTTTTTGGACGTGGAGAGCAGAGGGGAGAAAGATGGCATGTGGAGGAGGGAGAGAGGCAGCCTTGGGGCATGGGCTATGAGGAACTCTTCTTAAGAGTTGGGCGCAGGGTCTTATTTATAGACTACTGTGATCCAACTCCTCTTCCTCCCAACCAATCACAACCCTTTGTGAAATCAGATCTAAATCTGATTGGTGGGAATAGAGTCCCCTGGATTCCTCCTTAGAGGGCCCCAAGACCAGTCAAAGTTGGATTCTTAGTAGAACTCTAATTTGGAATCCAAAAGGAGAGGTGGAGTCCTTGTCCAACAAGGACTCCTAGGCGCCTCCACTTGGGCTCACGCCACCTGGCGTGCGCCCTTCCCTTGCCTAGGTTCTGGCAGGGGGACAGGCCCCCACCAGCTCTCCAATAGGTGCATGACATGTGGTCAAAAGTCAATGTGTCAATGGTCAACGTTTGACCAGTCAAAGGTAGACTTTTGACCAAAGTCAAAGAACAAGAAATGGCAGGTGACCAAAAATGGCAGGTAATGTCTTACAAAATAAGACAACCTTTTCTGACTTGGACAACCTCCAGTCAGACCATATGAAGGCCTCTGATTGAGCACAAACTCCTTTGGCTCAGTCAGGACAACTTATTTATGATAGTAAAAAGAAGAACGTTAGGTTCAATCGAGTGCTAGCACGATTTCCTTGAACCTAATTGAATCTCATTCAGATCAATTGAACTAGATCAGTTCAATTGATGATCACCAGATTCAAACCCTTGTTTGTGTGACCCAGTTAGGTTCAGTTCTGTATGGTAATGGGATATGTCATGATCTCTATCATCGACATCATCGAAACTCCTTTCGATGGATCAGAACTCTTCTGATTCGAACAGCTAGAATGATCGATCATCTAAATCATTCTAATTGCTCCCAAAATCCACCAGTGACACCTAGCAGTATATGGTGGCAACCCATCAGAGCTGAATGCGAACCTCTTGGTGCAGCTACCTGTGTGATTCAGTTCTTCTATCTTGAGCCCCGATCAGATTAGGGTTAAGGTGAACTCGTCAAACCCTAGTCTCTGTCATATGATGTAATCATTCGATTCGAGTCCAATGTGAAAATCTAAATAGAAACTCTTTCTATTATTTCACTCTGCCATGGCCATGGGCTTCTGGACTTGATTCTCATGATCATCATAGGGCTGCTCCTCTACCACCGAGGTAGATAGATTCCATCTTGATGCAATCCAGTTCCTACAATGAACATGCTATAGCCAACATACACCTCAGGGTTCCATATGGCTAGGAGACCGAGTAATGGTGTAGTCAAACTATAACACCCTCAAGGTGAACTGCCGATGCACCTCAGGTCAAAGAACCAGACACACTACTGCAGCATCGAGTCAGTCATTGACGAGAAGGTAGACTTCCCTAATGACTACTCGAGGTGGTCACGCTCAGTGCCCTCGTTCTCTAACGAGTATCCTGTACTCTCGCTCCGGTGTCTCCACACCGTAGACTCAAGACTCATCTACTAAAGAGAAGCGATCGTACACCAACCTTCCGGATCAATCACCATCCTCGTGATGATCCTATGGTCGGGAGCTGTTTATGAGTTAATAATGATTATTCATGTCTTAAATTTTCAACTCTTGAAAATATGAATTATCATTACCATTAACTCAAAGGATGTATCACAGACACTAAATACACATATGTGATAGAAAATAACCCATTTCATTAATTTATAGTCAAAATTATAATTTTGCCCCTAGAAGTGTATTACAAGTGTCAGCCAATTGCGCATGGATCAGAACTCTTTCTGATGATGAACAGCTAGAATGATCCGATCAATCTAAACATTCTAAATTACTCCCAAAACTCCACCAGTGACACCTAGCATATATTGGTGGCAACCCATCAGAAGCTGATATGCGAACCCTCTTGTGCAGCCCTATGTGATTTAAGTTCTTCTTATCATTGAAGCCCCCGATTCAGATTAGGGTTAAGGTTGAACTCGTCAACCCTAGTTCTCTGTCATATGATATAATCTTCGATTCGGAAGGTCCAATGTGAAAATCTAATAGAAACTCTTATCTATTATTCACTCACCATGGCCATAGGATTTCCTGGGACTTGATCTGGCACATGAATCATCATAGGGCTATCCTCTACCACCGAGGTAGATAGCATCCATCTTTGATTGCAATCCAGTTCCTACAATGAACATTTCGTATTAGCCAACATACACCTCAGGGTTCCAATATAGCTAGGAGGGACCGCAGTAATGGTGTAGTCAAAACTATAACACCCTCAAGGTAACTGCCGCATGCATCTCAGGTCAAAGAACCAGACAACTACAATGCAGCATCGGTCAGTCATTTACGAGAAGATTGACTCCCTAATGACTACTTGAGGTGGCTCACGATTTAGTGCCCTCATTCTTTTACGAGGACCTGTACTTCTTGCTCCAGTGTCTCCAATCCGTAGACTCCAAGACTCATCTACTAAAGAGAAGCGATCGTACACCACCTTCCGGGATCAATCACCATCCTGCATGATTAGATCCTGATCGGTCGGGAGCTGTTTATGGTTAATAATGAATTATTCATGTCTGAAAATTTTCAACTCTGAAAATATGAATTGATCATTACATTAAACTTCAAAGAACTGTATCATAGACACTAAATACACAGGTGTTGATAGAAAATAACCATTTTATTGATTATAGTCAAAATTATAATTACATTGCCCTTAGAAGTGTATTACAAGTCGTCAGCCAGATTCTGGGTTCTAGGCACATATTATCTAAACCTTTGGATCAATCACCAATCCTTCATGCATGTTCTATGGTCAGGAGCAATTTATGGAAGTTATAATGATTTACTTCATGTCTCTAAAATTTTCATCTGGGAAAATAGGAATTCATCATTACCATTAACTCAAAGGATGTATCATAGCACTAAACTACACATATAGTGATAGCAAAAATAACCATGCTTTATTGATTTTAGTCAAAATTATAATTTTGCACCAGAAGTTGATATTACACAGTGTCAGCAATTCTGGGCTTCTAGGGACGTATATCTAACAATCTCCCAACTTATCCTAACGCAATTGGCTACAAGTATATAAAGTCCATCTTCTCAGATGGAGCTGTCGGATCTTCTCTGGCCAACGGCTTTGTAAGTGGGTAATGCCACATGGTATTTACGGAGTAGACTCTCTTAACCATCGACCATAAACCCTTCTCGAGGTAAGGCGCGGATTGAGGTTTGGTATCGCGCCAATATGCTTTTAGGGATTTTTGGGAGGACTCGGCTCCTTAGCAAGGGCTATGGCGCCATTGTTGTCAACAGTTAAGAGAAATGGCATCAGATGCATTACTACCGATTTCTGCCAGCCAAACTTCTCGTACATAGAATGCTTTCCTTCGGAGCTTCCTGATTGCACAGCGATATATTCTGCTTCCATGGTGGATCTGCTATCCACCGTTTGCTTGAAATTCTTTCCAGCTGAATAGCTCCATATTGCACCACAAAAAGATCCCAGATGTCGGACTTTCGATCATCTATATCGGACATGAAGTCCAGAGTCTGTGTATCCCCTGGACCAGGAGTTCTCCGATTACAAAGACCAGCATCAATTATCCTTAGTTCTTCTCAAGTACTTAAGGAACATTTTCACAGAAGTTCAGTGTTCATCACAGATTTGACTGATATCTGCTTGTGACACTCACAGCATGGCTATAGCAGGTCGTGTACGATTATCATGGCATACATGAGGCTTCCGTATTGCAGAAGCATAAGGTGATCTGTCATGCGTTTATTTTCTCAAGTGTGTGGGGCACATCTTCTTTGGAAAAAGAGAATAGCCATGTCTGAAGGATAATTTTTTTTTTTTTAATCCCTCTTAGAGTTTTCCCATACTAAACCTCTTTAGCTACTCCTCTAATGTAATTTCTATGAAACGTCCTAGCATCCTATTCGGTCTATTCCCTATAGACCTTAATTCTTAGATAAAAGGATGTTCCACCGTAGGTCTTTTCATGGAGAATTTCCTTGGACAACACATGCTGACTTGATGTTGCAACATGGAATATCCATTCCCAATAAGGAGGAATGTCATCCACGTACATACCAGAAAGACAACAGCGCTCCCACTGACCTTTTGAACAAACTACGTTCCTCCTCTCATTTTTGATGAAATCAACACGTTTTGATCACTCATTTGAAACCAAGTGTTCCAGCTCTGAGATGCTTGCTTAAGCCCCATATATGACCTTTGCAGCTTGCAACCTTGTGATCAGCATCACTGGATTGGAACCTGCGGCTGTTCCATATAGATAATCTTTCTTCAAGTATCCATTCAAGAACGTCTGTTTTAGTCCATTTGCCATATTTATAATTCGAAATAGCTGCAACAGCAGCAATGTCGCGGATGGTTTTAGCATAGGCTATGGGAGAAAGTATCCTGATAGTCTAGCCTTCGCGCTGACTATAACCTTTTGCCACCAATTAGCCTTTGAATGTCTCCACATTTTCCTATTCTGCACGCAATCTTTTCTCTTGAAGATCCATGTACACTTAATAGGTACTATTTACCTATCTTAGTGATTCTTACCAAGGTCCAAACTTGGTTTGAGCTGCATCGAGTCAATTTCTGATGCATTGGGCCTCTAGCCATTTCTCGGGAGGCGATATCTAATATCGCCTCGTGAGGTTTTGGGATTATCACATGAGCACATTACCTATGAGGACATTTCCGTCTACTCCTCTGAAATAATACCTAAGTATCTTTCAGGGGACGGAAACGCTTTCCGATCTATGCAGTGGAGGAGGTAGTGTTCTTATTGGTCAACCTTGATTTGGTTTCCACTTGTCCTGTAGCTCGTATCTTGACTGTGAGACTTCTCATCAAGCTTGATTGTTTCAATGCCGCTATCTTGAATAAACTATTTGTCTTCAAGAATTATGGCATGTCGACTCACAATCACAATTGTTGGTCTTTCTGGAACGTAGAATAGTATCCTAATGGACTCTTTAGGATATATCCTATGAATCGAGCTCTGAAGGACCTATTCTTAAACTTGTCTGGCTTGTTGTCTGTTTGACATGACGGACAACCCCCAAATTCGAGAGGGACTCAGACTTTGGTTTCTTATCGTGCCATATCTTCATACGGTGTGGTAGGACACGGTTTTAGAGAAAACCCTATTCAGAGATAGATTGAAAGTTAACAATGGTGTCCCCAAAGAAATTAGGGAGGTCTGTGAAGCTCATCATGGATGGAACCAATATCCTAATAGAGTACCGTTGCTTCCATTCTGAAATCCACGTTGAGTTGAGGTCTGTTCCTAGTGTGGTCATTTGAGAGACTATGCCATTAATCCTTGGATAGTCTAGGAATTTCCCTGGCTAAGGTATTCACCTCCTCGATCTTGATCGAAGAACCTTAATTGGGTTTTCCTTGCTTTGTTTTTCTACTTCATGTCTGAATTCTATTGAACTTTTCAAAGGCTTCAGACTTTGTGTCTCATAAAATACACATACCCATACTTAACAGGAATCATTTCGGCAAAGTAATGAAGTTAGACAAAATTGGCTCTTAGCGGACATCAAAGGGCCACATACATCCAGTATGTACTAGGCAAGGAGGATCTGTGGCCTCTCCCAATGTCCCAACGAAAAGGGAGTTTGGTCACTTTTGCCTTGAAGACAGGATTCACAAGTTGATTGTGACTCAGAAGTCAATTGTACTCAATAGCCCATTTCGTTCTCCAATTTGTTGATCTATCTTTTGCCTATATTGACCTAATTCTCAAGTGCCATAGATATCTGTCATTATGGACGATCCCTAAGGTTGTTTGGCATTCACGTTTTGTCGATAGTATGAACAGGTACAATCAATATGTAAGTGATAAAGACCATTAATAAGGAACCATTTGCAAGTTTTTTCTTTCATAAAGAATGTTTACAATCAGGTCCTTAAAGAAGGTTGTTCACTAACCATTCTTGATGTAAGCATTTGAAACATAAATCAAAATTCCTGGCTGGCTGTAGGCACAAAATAACAGTTTTCAAAAACTAAGTCTAAAACTTACGATGGTACCGCCAGAGGGTATGTTCCCACTTGCTACTGCAGCAACTCTTGCTCCATTACCAATTGGCGTAGGGGATTCCTGGTCTCCATACCCTCGCCTCACTGCTATCCTCAAGACCCTGCATAAAAGTGGTACAAATGACACTAGAACAGAGTCAAGCACCCAACTGGATGTGGAAGAAACCATAAGGTAGACTCAATCAACGAGGCATACCTCCAGAAGGACCTTCCTATCTTGTTTCTTCAGGGGGCCAGGTAAGTAGGACAGTTCGCTTCCCATGGCTGTCGCATGTTGCATGGAAACACCTTCTCCTTTTGCCATTCGGCCGTTTTTTCCTTCATTCTGCCTTCTTCTTCTTTGATCCTTCACCTTTTGCTTTTCATAGACTTTTATTTTTCTTTTCATAAGACTTTATTTTGGAAGAAGTCCCGTGTCCATAGCAACGGAAACTGACTTAGAACTTTTCATAGAATAGTATCAGCAGCGTAACCAGCATATTCATTAATCCATTCGTAGCCAGAATTTGAGTTTATCACATGTATTAAATTTGATGAATTCCCGCCATATGCATGCAGTTCAAGGATTGAGAAATGAATTCATTCTGCAAGTACCAGTCCTAACTTCACACAGACTCTCAAGCTCTTCACTATCCTTGGATATTTTCATAAAGTGATCTGTGATGACTGCCCCTCCAGCATTAGCCTTAAAACTGTCATTGTGTGACTTGATATTCTTGCCTTGGCCGACTGCTGTTCACGCAAACATCTCCTGCAGGTGAGCCAACATCTTGAGCGAGCAGTCTCGAATCCCTCATTGTGCTGGAGCTCATCGACATTGAGCCAACATGTAATATCTGCTTTATTATCTCGTCATACCAATTTTCTCAGAGACGCTCTCTGCTTCAACGAATGGGATCGGGCTCTGGTAATGTGGGAGAGGTCTATCCAAAACTGGGTTAACTTCTCGAACTCGAACAATAACTGTAGTTCTGAGTCAATCTTATAATTGAGGTTTCGTCAGTAGTCTATGTGGTCTGACAGTATACTCCAATGGGTTGGACGGACTAATTCGTATAGAGAAGTTAAGATTCTAGTTAGAACTGTAATTTTGACTTGAACCAATTTGTTTAGGATTTTATTTTTAAAACAAATTAGCTTCCCACTAATTTTTTTTGGATCCAACAACTCCTCTGATAGTAGATTGCAAAAATCTCCATGATTAATGGATTCTTAATAGGGTCGCTGCGTCTCACAACTGACTCATTCACCTCACCTAATAGTTATTGAGTGATGGTTAGCAATGATGGAACACAACTCTTGTTCAATGATTCCTCTAATCATGGTGCACCCCAAATTTAGTCTCTAATTCCATGATCTCACGTATCTAGATCATGATCACTCCTTGTTATGACACACCATTTGCATAGACTGATTTCTAACTTGAGTCTTCTCACCGGAATCTAAAATCTGAGCTCAACTCACCCTCCACCACATAGCCATCCAATGCCTAATAACATGGTTGCATCTTCTCGGTGCCACATGAGGCCCTGTAGTCCAGCCGGAACAATCAATCCCAGGAAGGCCGCCATCCAATGCTGGACAGACAGCTCATAGACAAATGATAATCTTTTCTTAGGAGAATGATTCAGGTCTCATTAAACTAGACTTGCTCAAGTCGAGTGAGACGATGTATAGACCTAACAGTGGCAATGGGTTAGCTCGATTATTGACCACCTTCAACAAACTGCTGATCACACGAATATGGCCAGAGTAATTGAGACGCTTGGAGGAACTATGCCATTACTCGTACAAGAATGCATTCAGTGTCGAGTAGCTTCCAAAAAAACTAGTCGTCGTCATTGTGCCAAACTACCTTAGACCACAAATTGTTGACGTCAAGAACCAATCTGTGGTTAGCCTACAATCCAAGACTCTAGACCTCTCGAGCCCTAATTAGTTCTTGCTGATCGTGACTCATCTGACCCAGACTATTCACTTATAGAGCAGTCAATTTTAAGCATTATGAATCCCATTGCTCAACCAACTTCTTTTAAGGACTATATCGTTGTGATGCATGTAGCCGCTTAGAACCCTATCTGAGCTATCCCAATGCAGACAGCCCTATTAGGAATTGTTATTAGATCTGAAATTCTCAAGTTTAGACACTAATTATTTCCATAACTTAATTTTAATTTAAGTTAAGGGTTCATAAACAAATATGCACAATAAATCTTAGGATTTCAGATCTAGGTTTTGCAAGAAGAGCTAAGTTTTGCGAATTTCTGCATTAAGCGAATGGAAACATCCAGCCACCCATCATCAATAGAATACCACACACATCGAACTGAGAAAGAGAGGCTTTTTAAATCCTCGTTCATCGTTCTTATGACGGACGGCCAGAGGATGCCTTAATCAGTGAACATTGCAATATTCTACCAAAAATATTTATCAGATCTTAATATCATATATCTCCATATTACAAGTTATCGTCTAATACATGGCACTATGTTTGCATATCATCTCATGTCATTCCACAATGCACTCTGTTTGTAGCTCAGAGCTTACAATTATCCTCATTAATAATCTTAAAAAATTAGATTTAAATAATCCTTATAAAGATAAATTCTACAAATCAGATTAACATATGTAGAACATATTACTACAACTAGTCCTTGTACATGTAATGCAATCATAACTATATGATAGTTTAAAATTAAATAATTTTATTTGCCTATTTTTAGATAGTCTATGTCATAATACTTATTAATATCAAGAAAATAGTAAACATAAAATGATCTAAAACAAGATATGGCCAGGTAAGTGAGACCGGTGGAAGGGAATATGCCTTAACTCGCACAAGAACGCATCAAGGTCGAGTAGCTTCAATCAAAAACAGTCGGTCGTCTATGCCAAACTTACCTTAGACACCAAATTGTTGAGTCAGAACCAATTGGGTTAGCCTACAATCCAGACTCTAACCTCTGAGCCTAATTAGGTCTTGCTTGATCGTGACTCGATCTTGACCCAGACTTAATCCTATAGGTGGTCAATTTTAAGCATTGTTGATCCCATCTACCAACTCTTGATTCGGTTTTGATCAACCGCTTAGACCTAATTGGGCTCCCAAGCCGAACCCAGTTTATGAATATGTCTTAGATCTGAAATTCTAATTTTAGACCTAATTAATATTCCATAAACTTAATTCTTATTTAAGTTGGGTTCATAAACAAAATATGCACAATAAATCCTAGGGTTTCAGGATCTAGGGTTTTGCAGAAAGTAAGTTTTGGGTTTCTGATTAAGGACGAACACGCAACACCCCTACACGTCATAAGAACACCCCATCGAATGGGAAGAGAGGGCCTTTAAACCCTTCTTCGTTCTTATGACCGGACGGCCAAGAGGAACGCCTTAATCAGGAACATGTAAATCTACAAAACAGTTATAGATCTATATCATATATCTCATATATAAATTTAGATCTAATCAAGGCATATTTTGCATACATCTCATGTATCAAATCATGCATGTTTTCAGATCTAAATTATCTCATAATAATCTAAAAAATTAGATTTAAATTGATCTAATCAAAATAAATTCTAATCTAGACAATTATGTAGAACTATTCTACAACTAGTCTAGTCATGCATCTATCATATCTCATATGATATTTAAAATTAAATAATTTTTATTTGCTGTTTATCAGATATTATTATAACACTTATAATATCAAAAAATAGTAAATAAGAAGATCTAAAATATGATTTAATCAGATTAAATCAAAACATGCAAAACTATTCTATAGAACTATTCTATTTAGAACTAGTCATGCATATTTCTTCTTAGATCCAAATTTTAATTTTAATTTTTTTTCAGATCTGATCACATCTCATGTGACATCAAATCACTTTTTTAATTAAAATAAAATTAAAATCAGATCTAAACAATTTTAGAACCATGGCTCTGATACCAGTTGAAGGGAAATCCTGATTTCCCGGTCCAGGTTCGTCCAGATCTGATTAGATCAAGAGATATATTTCAAAAATTTTTTCTCTTGATCTCAATCAGATCTTGATATGTTTCAGATCTGATTCTTATTATTTTAATAAATAAAATAAAATAAGATAAATTAAATCAAATTTAATTTACCTGATTTGGGTAATCCTATTACCCTGTAGATGATCCTGATTGCAGCGGAAGGTTCTGGATCTTAGCCACGCAAGCGCCTGGCCTCTACCGGTATCCACTCGGGTTGGATCTGGAGATCCTCTTCTTCTCTATCACACCTCCAAAAATCAGATCTGGATCTGATCTGGAGGATCTTCAAAACTCTTTTGAAGATCTGCAGTCGTCCTTTTGCAGCAGCGCAGCCTTCTTGCTTTTGATCGCCTTTCTTGATCTGAATCGCACCAACCTAAGTCCAAAACACCTTTTGGACGTGGAGAGCAAGGGGAGAAGAGACTATGGCATGGAGAAGGAGGGGAGAGGCAGCCTTGGGGCGTGGGGTTTCTCAATTGCATTCACTTTCTTCTTTTAGAATTAGGGTTGGGCGCAGGGTCTTATTTATAGACCTCTTGTGATCCAACTCCTCTTCCTCTCAACCAATCACAACCCTTTGTGAAATCAGATCTAAATCTGATTGGTTGGAATAGAGACCCCTGGATTCCTCCTTAGAGGGCGCCTAAGACCAGTCAAACTGGATTCTTAGTAGAACTCTGATTGGAATCCAAAAGGGAGGTGGAGTCCTTGTCCAACAAGGACTCCTAGGCGCCTCCTACTTGGGCTCACGCCACCCTTGGCGTGCGCCCTTCTCCTTGCCAGGTTCTGGCAGGGGGACAGGCCCCCACCAGCTCTCCAATAGGTGCATGACATGTGGTCAAAAGTCAAAGGGTCAATGGTCAACGTTTGACCAGTCAAAGGTAGACTTTTGACCAAAGTCAAAGAACAAGAAATGGCAGGTGACCAAAAATGGCAGGTAATGTCTTACAAATAAGACAACCTATTCTGACTTGGACAACCTCCAGTCAGACCATATGAAGGCCTCTGATTGAGCACAAACTCCTTTGGCTCAGTCAGGACAACTTATTTATGATAGTAAAAGAAGAACGTTAGGTTCAATCGAGTGCTAGCACGATTTCCTTGAACCTAATTGAATCTCATTCAGATCAATTGAACTAGATCAGTTCAATTGATGATCACCAGATTCAAACCCTTGTTTGTGTGACCCAGTTAGGTTCAGTTCTGTATGGTAATGGGATATGTCATGATCTCTATCATAGACATCATCGAAACTCCTTTCGATGGATCAGAACTCTTCTGATTCGAACAGCTAGAATGATCGATCATCTAAATCATTCTAATTGCTCCCAAAATCCACCAGTGACACCTAGCAGTATATGGTGGCAACCCATCAGAGCTGAATGCGAACCTCTTGGTGCAGCTACCTGTGTGATTAAGTTCTTCTATCTTGAGCCCCGATCAGATTAGGGTTAAGGTGAACTCGTCAAACCCTAGTCTCTGTCATATGATGTAATCATTCGATTCGAGTCCAATGTGAAAATCTAAATAGAAACTCTTTCTATTATTTCACTCTGCCATGGCCATGGGATTTCTGGACTTGATTCTCATGATCATCATAGGGCTGCTCCTCTACCACCGAGGTAGATAGATCCCATCTTGATGCAATCCAGTTCCTACAATGAACATGCTCTATAGCCAACATACACCTCAGGGTTCCATATGGCTAGGAGACCGAGTAATGGTGTAGTCAAACTATAACACCCTCAAGGTGAACTGCCGATGCATCTCAGGTCAAAGAACCAGACACACTACTGCAGCATCGAGTCAGTCATTGACGAGAAGGTAGACTTCCTAATGACTACTCGAGGTGGTCACGCTCAGTGCCCTCGTTCTCTAACGAGTACCTGTACTCTCGCTCCGGTGTCTCCACACCGTAGACTCAAGACTCATCTACTAAAGAGAAGCGATCGTACACCAACCTTCCGGATCAATCACCATCCTCGTGATGATCCTATCCTATGGTCGGGAGCTGTTTATGAGTTAATAATGATTATTCATGTCTTAAATTTTCAACTCTTGAAAATATGAATTATCATTACCATTAACTCAAAGGATGTATCACAGACACTAAATACACATGTGTGATAGAAAATAACCCATTTTATTAATTATAGTCAAAATTATAATTTTGCCCCTAGAAGTGTATTACAAGTGTCAGCCAATTCTGGCTTCTAGGGCACATATATCTAACAATCTCCCACTTGTCCTAAAGCCAATTGGCTACAAGTCTAAGTCCCATCTTCTCAAGGTGGGCTTCGATCTTCTGCTGGCCCAACGGCTTTGTAAGTGGGTCTGCCACATTATCTGCGGAGTTGACTCTCTTGACCTCAACGTAACCTTTCTCAAGGTAATCGCGGATGAGATGATATCGCCGCTCAATGTGCTTGGACTTCTGGTGAGACCTCGGCTCCTTAGCAAGGGCTATGGCGCCATTGTTGTCGCAGTAAAGAGGAATGGCATCTGATGGCATTACTCCAATTTCTGCAGCAAACTTCTTGTACCAGAATGCTTCCTTTGCAGCCTCTGATGCAGCTATATATTCTGCTTCCATGGTGGAATCTGCTATCACAGTTTGCTTGGAACTCTTCCAGCTGACAGCTCCACCATTGCACACAAACAGACTTCCAGATGTCGACTTTCGATCATCTATATCGGACATGAAGTCCGAGTCTGTGTATCCCTGAACTTGGAGTTCTCCATTACCAAAGACCAACATCATATCCTTAGTTCTTCTCAAGTACTTAAGGATACATTTCACAGAAGTCCAGTGTTCTTCACCTGGATTTGACTGATATCTGCTTGTGACACTCACAGCATGGGCTATATCAGGTCGTGTACATAGCATGGCATACATGAGGCTCCCTATTGCAGAAGCATAAGGGATCTTGCTCATGCGTTCTATTTCCTCAGGTGTGCTGGGGCACATCTTCTTGGAAAGATGAATACCATGTCTGAAGGGTATTAATCCCCTCTTAGAGTTTTCCATACTAAACCTCTTTAGTACTTCCTCTATGTACATCTTCTGTGAAAGTCCTAGCATCCTATTCGGTCTATCCCTATAGACCTTAATTCCTAGAATAAAGGATGCTTCACCTAGGTCTTTCATGGAGAATTCCTTGGACAACCACATCTTGACTGATGTCAACATGGGAATATCATTCCCAATAAGGAGGATGTCATCCACGTACAATACGAGGAAGACAACAGCGCTCCCACTGACCCTTTTGAAAACACATGGTTCCTCTTCATTTTTGATGAAACCAAACTTTTTGATCACATCATTGAAACGAGTGTTCCAGCTCCGAGATGCTTGCTTAAGTCCATATATGGACCTTTGCAGCTTGCAAACCTTGTGATCAGTATCACTGGATGTGAAACCTAGCGGCTGTTCCATATAGATATCTTCCTCAAGATATCCATTTAGGAATGCCGTTTTCACGTCCATTTGCCATATTTCATAATCGAAATAGGCTGCAACAGCAAGCAATGTGCGGATGGATTTTAGCATAGCTACCTGGGGAAAAGGTATCCTGATAGTCAATGCCTTCGCGTTGACTATAACCTTTTGCCACCAGTCTAGCCTTGAATGTCTCCACATTCCCATCTGCACCAATCTTTCTCTTGAAGATCCATTTACACCCAATAGGTACTATACCTTCTGGTGGATCTACCAAGGTCCAGACTTGGTTTGAGTGCATCGAGTCAATTTCTGACTTCATTGCCTCAAGCCATTTCTCGGAGTCGATATCTGATATCGCCTCGTTGTAGGTTTTGGGATCATCACCATGAGCACCATTACCTATGAGGAACATTTCCTCTACATCCTCTGAAATAATACCTAAGTATCTTTCAGGGGGACGGGAAACTCTTTCCGATCTACGAGGTGGAGGAGGTAGTGTTCTTATTGGCTCAACCTGATTTGGTTCCACTTGGTCCTTAGCTCGTTCTGCTTGTGAGACTTTCTCATCAAGCTTAATCTGCTTTCCAATGCCGCTATCTTGAATAAACTATTTTTCAAGAAATATGGCATGTCGACTCACAATCACATTGTGGTCTTCTGGAATGTAGAAATAGTATCCTAATGACTCTTTAGGATATCCTATGAATCGAGCTCTAAAGGACCTAAACTCTAACTTGTCCGCTTGTTGTCTTTTGACATGAGCCGGACAACCCCAAATTCTGAGATGACTCAGACTTGGTTTCTTACCGTGCCATATCTCATACGGTGTGGTAGGAACGGTTTTAGAGGGAACCCTATTCAGTAAATAGATTGAAGTTAATAATGAAGTGTCCCCAAAGAAAATCAGGGAGGTCTGTGAAGCTCATCATGGATCGAACCATATCCAATAGAGTCCGATTTCTCCATTCTGAAACCCCGTTGAGTTGAGGTGTTCCTGGTGGAGTCCATTGAGAGACTATGCCATTTTCCTTAAGATAGTCTAGGAATTCCCGGCTAAGGTATTCACCTCCTCGATCTGATCGAAGAACCTTAATGGGTTTTCCAGTTTGTTTTTCTACTTCATGTCTGAATTCTTTGAACTTTTCAAAAGGCTTCAGACTTGTGTCTCATAAGATACACATACCCATACCTAGACAGATCATCGGTAAAGGTAATGAAGTAGACAAAATTGCCTCTAGCCGGCACATCAAATGGGCCGCACACATCAGTATGTACTAGGGCAAGGAGATCTGTGGCCCTCTCCCCATGTCCAACAAAAGGGAGTTTAGTCATTTTGCCTTGAAGACAAGATTCACAAGTTGGATATGACTCAAAAGTCAATGGACTCAATAGCCCATTTTTCTCCAATTTGTTAATCCTATCTTCTGCTATATGACCTAATCTCAGGTGCCATAGATATCTGTCGTTTGGACTATCCCTAGGTCGTTTGGCATTCACGTTTTGCTCGATAGTTAAAACAGGTACATCAATATGCAAGCTGATAAAGACCATTAATAAGGAAACCATTTGCAATTTTATTTCTTTCATAAAGAATGTTACAATGGTCCTTAAAGAAGGTGATCACATAACCTTCTTGTGCTAAGCATGAAACAGAAATCAAATTCCTGCTAGCTGCAGGCACATAATAACAGTCTTTTAAAACTAAGTCTAAACCAGATGGTAATCGAAGAGGGTATGTTCCCACGGCTACTGCAGCAACTCTTGCTCCATTACCGATGCGTAGGATCATGTCTCCATCCCTCAGCCTCCTGCTATCCTCAAGACCCTGCATAGAAGTGCACAGATGAGCACTAGAACCAGAGTCAAGCACCCAACTGGATGCAGAAGAAACCGTAAGGTTAGACTCAATAACGAGCATACCTCCAGAAGGACCTTCCTTCTTGTTCTTCAGGGTGGCCAGGTAAGTAGGGCAGTTCCGCTTCCAATGGCCGTCGCTGTTGCAATGGAAACACTTTCCTTTGCCATCGACCTTTTTTCTTCGGTTCTGCCTTCTTCTTCTTTGATCCTTCCACCTTTTGCTTTTTCACAGACTTCTTTTTCTTTCCATAAGACTTTCTTTTGGAAGAAGTCCGTTCCATAGCAAGAACTGAGCCTTTAGAACCTTTCATAGAAAGCTCAGCGGTAACCAGCATATTCATTAATTCGGCCAAGGAATTTTGAAGTTTATGCATGTGGTAATTCATGATGAATTGCCCATATGCATCAGTCAAGGATTGCAGAATAATATCGTTCTGCAGATCCAAGTCCAACTTCACACCGAGCTTCTCAAGCTCTTCCATGTCCTTGATCATTGTCAGACAGTGATCTTGGACTGACTGCCCATCACGCATCTTAGCCTTAAAAAGTCATTTCGTGACTTGATATTTGGCTGCGCGACTCTGTTCACCAAACATCTCCTGCAGGTGAGCCAACATTTGGCGAGCAGTCCCGATATCTTCATGTTGGCGCTGGAGCTCATCAGACATCGAGCCCAACATGTAATATCTGGCCTTATTATCTTCGTCTATCCATTTTTCCAGAGACGCTCTCTGTTCAATGGATGGACGGGCTGGTAAGGTGGGAGGGTCCTGGTCCAAAACATGGGTTAACTTCTCTGAACCCAAAATAATTTTGTAGTTCCTGAGCCAATCTTTATAATTGGGTCCAGTCAGTCTATGTGTGTCCTAGGATACGTGCCAATGGGTTGGACGCAGACATTTTCCTGTAGAGAGTCAAAGATTCTAGTTAGATACTGTAATTTTGACTTGACCAATTTGTTTAGGGATTTTATTTTTAAACAAATTAGCTCCCACTATTTTCTCGGATCCCTACACTCCCTCTGTAGAGATGCGAAAATCTCCACGATTAATGATTTCTAGTGGGTGGTGCGGTCTCACCAACTGACTCATCACCTCACCTAACAGTTATTGGTGATGGGTTAGCCAATGAGTGAACAACTCTTGTTCAATGATTCTCTAATCATGGTGCACCCAAACTTGGTCTCTAATTCATGAATCTCACCGTATCCGGAATATTGATCCACTCCTTAGTTAAGTCAGACCCACCATTTGCATAGACTGGGTTCCTAATTGAGTCTCTCACCGTATCCAAAATATTGAGCCCAACTCATCCTCCAGCCCATAGCATCCAATGCCTAATAGACATGGTTGCATCTTCCCGGTGCAACTGAGCCACTGTATCCAGCCGAGAACAATCAACCCCGGGAAGGGCCCGCACATCTACAATGGTGGAAGACCTCAGACTTAATCTTTTCTTAGGGAGAATTGATTCAGGTCTCATTAAACTAGACTTGGCTTAGTCATAACAATTATGACTAACCTAGTGGCATGGGTTAGCTCGGATTATTGACCACCTCAGATCAGAACTGTGTCAACAGATATGGCCAGGTAAGTGAGACCGGTGGAAGGAATATGCCATTAACTCGTACAAGAATGCATTCAGGTCGAGTAGCTTCCAATTAAAAACCAGTCGGTCGTCTATGTGCCAAACTTACCTTAGACACCAAATTGTTGAGTCAGAACCAATTGGGTTAGCCTACAATCCAGACTCTAACCTCTGAGCCTAATTAGGTCTTGCTTGATCGTGACTCGATCTTGACCCAGACTTAATCCTATTAGGCTGGTCAATTTAAGCATTGTTGATCCCATCTAACCAACTCTTGATTCGGTTTGATCAACCGCTTAGACCTAATTGAGCTACCCAAGCCCGAACCCAGTATTATGAATATGTCTTAGATCTGAAATTCTCAATTTTAGACCTAATTAATATTCCATAAACTTAATTCTTAATTAAGTAGGGTTCATAAACAAAATATGCACAATAAATCCTAGGGTTTCAGGATCTAGGGTTTTGCAGAAAGTAAGTTTTGGGTTTCTGATTAAGGACGAACACGCAGCACCCCTACACATCATAAGAACACCCCATCGAATGGGAAAGAGAGGGCCTTTAAACCCTTCTTCGTTCTTATGACCGGACGGCCAAGAGGAACGCCTTAATCAGGAACATGTCAATACTACAAAACAGTTATAGATCTATATCATATATCTCATATACAAATTTAGATCTAATCATGGCATATTTTGCATACATCTCATGTATCAAATCATGCATATTTTCAGATCTAAATTATCTCATAATAATCTAAAAAATTAGATTTAAATTGATCTAATCAAAATAAATTCTAATCTAGATAATTATGTAGAACTATTCTACAACTAGTCTAGACATGCATCAATCATATCTCATATGATATTTAAAAATTAAATAATTTTTATTTGCTATTTTTTAGATGTTATTATAACACTTATAATATCAAAAAATAGTAAATAAAAAGATCTAAAATATGATTTAATCAGATTAAATCAAAAACATGCAAGACTATTCTATAGAACTATTCTATTCTAGAACTAGTCATGCATATCTTCTAATCTTAGATCCAAATCATTTAATTTTAATTTTTTCTGATTTCAGATCTGATCACATCTCATGTGACATCTGAAATCAATTATTTTTTAATTAAAATAAATTTAAAATCAGATCTAAACAATTTTAGAACCATGGCTCTGATACCAGTTGAAGGGAAATCCTGATTTCCCGGTCCAGGTTCGTTCAGATCTGATCAGATCAAGAGATATATTTCAAAAATTTTTCTCTTGATCCCAATCAGATCTTGATATGTTTCAGATCTGATTCTTATTATTTTAATAAATAAAATAAAATAAGATAAATTAAATCAAATTTAATTTACCTGATTTGGGTAATCCTATTACCCTGTAGATGATCCTGATTGCAGCGGAAGGTTCTGGATCTTAGCCACGCAAGCGCCTGGCCTCTACCGGTATCCACTCAGGTTGGATCTGGAGATCCTCTTCTTCTCTATCACACCTCCAAAAATTAGATCTGGATCTGATCTGGAGGATCTTCAAAACTCTTTTGAAGATCTCAGCAGTCGTCCTTTGCAGCAGCGCAGCCTTCTTAGCTTTTGATCGCCTTTCTTTGATCTGAATCGCACCAACCAAGGTCCAAAACTCCTTTTGGACGTGGAGAGCAAGGGGAGAAGGTGGTTTGGCATGGAGAAGGAGGGGAGAGGCAGCCTTGGGGCATGGGAAACTATGATCTCATCATATCTCATATCTCATACAATTGAGTTGGGCGCAGGGTCTTATTTATAGACTAGCTGTGATCCAACTCCTCTTCTTCCCAACCAATCACAACCCTTTGTGAAATCAGATCTAAATCTGATTGGTGGGAATAGAGTCCCCTGGATTCCTCCTTAGAGGGTGCCTAAGACCAGTCAAAGTTGGTTCTTAGAAGAACTCTAATTGGAATCCAAAAAGGAGGATGGAGTCCTTGTCCAACAAGGACTCCTAGGCGCCTCCAACTTGGGCACACGCCTAGGGTGGCGTGCGCCCTTCTCCTTGCCAGGTTCTGGCAGGGGGACAGGCCCCCACCAGCTCTCCAATAGGTGCATGACATGTGGTCAAAAGTCAAAGTGTCAATGGTCAACGTTTGACCAGTCAAAGGTAGACTTTTGACCAAAGTCAAAGAACAAGAAATGGCAGGTGACCAAAAATGGCAGGTAATGTCTTACAAATAAGACAACCTTTTCTGACTTGGACAACCTCCAGTCAGACCATATGAAGGCCTCTGATTGAGCACAAACTCCTTTGGCTCAGTCAGGACAACTTATTTATGATAGTAAAAGAAGAACGTTAGGTTCAATCGAGTGCTAGCACGATTTCCTTGAACCTAATTGAATCTCATTCAGATCAATTGAACTAGATCAGTTCAATTGATGATCACCAGATTCAAACCCTTGTTTGTGTGACCCAGTTAGGTTCAGTTCTGTATGGTAATGGGATATGTCATGATCTCTATCATCGACATCATCGAAACTCCTTTCGATGGATCAGAACTCTTCTGATTCGAACAGCTAGAATGATCGATCATCTAAATCATTCTAATTGCTCCCAAAATCCACCAGTGACACCTAGCAGTATATGGTGGCAACCCATCAGAGCTGAATGCGAACCTCTTGGTGCAGCTACCTGTGTGATTCAGTTCTTCTATCTTGAGCCCCGATCAGATTAGGGTTAAGGTGAACTCGTCAAACCCTAGTCTCTGTCATATGATGTAATCATTCGATTCGAGTCCAATGTGAAAATCTAAATAGAAACTCTTTCTATTATTTCACTCTACCATGGCCATGGATTTCTGGACTTGATTCTCATGATCATCATAGGGCTACTCCTCTACCACCGAGGTAGATAGATTCCATCTTGATGCAATCCAGTTCCTACAATGAACATGTCTATAGCCAACATACACCTCAGGGTTCCATATGGCTAGGAGACCGAGTAATGGTGTAGTCAAACTATAACACCCTCAAGGTGAACTGCCGATGCATCTCAGGTCAAAGAACCAGACACACTACTGCAGCATCGAGTCAGTCATTGACGAGAAGGTAGACTTCCCTAATGACTACTCGAGGTGGTCACGCTCAGTGCCCTCGTTCTCTAACGAGTACCTGTACTCTCGCTCCGGTGTCTCCACACCGTAGACTCAAGACTCATCTACTAAAGAGAAGCGATTGTACACCAACCTTCCGGATCAATCACCATCCTCGTAATGATCCTATGGTCAGGAGCAATTTATGAGTTAATAATGATTATTCATGTCTTAAATTTTCAACTCTTGAAAATATGAATTATCATTACCATTAACTCAAAGGATGTATCACAAACACTAAATACACATATGTGATAGAAAATAATGCATTTATTGATTTTAGTCAAAGTTATAATTTTGCCCCTAAAAGTGTATTACAAGTGTCAGCCAATTCTGGCTTCTAGGGCACATATATCTAACAATACCTACCTAGCTAGTTGAGCAGTTGATCTTACACTTAGAGGGCTTGAAGATAACCTTGGCAGTTAGGAGTTGTCAAGATCTAAGACAATCCTTAGTTAGAGTTGTTTGCCTAACTTGATTGCTAACCAACATCAAACCTAATTAAATCCTAATTTCTTTCTCTCTCTTCTTAGTTCTAGGACTCTATAGGACCTCCTCTTTAGAACTCTTCTCTTTTTCTTCTCCTTTTTTTCTTCAAAAATAAAATAAAATAAAAATTAAATTAAATTAAATTAAAAAAATTAAATTAAATTAAACTAACTAAAAAATTATAAAAATAATAATAAATTAAATTAAATTAAATTAATCATAAAATAATTAAAAATTTAAAAAAATTTAATTTTTTAAAAAATAATAAAATATTAAAAAATATTAAAAAATAATAATAAATTCTATAAAAATTTTGAACCATACATTAGGATTGCATTAATACATGCACGGTAGGAAATCATTTCTTTTGACCTAATTGAATTCAATTATAAAATTAAATGGCCGAGCCATATTAAACTTAATAACCAAATAGTTGAATATTTTAGAGATCCACCTAGATAGATGAAGTAATAATTTATTCCTTCCATCTATAACTCATCAACTTGTATCCAGTTATCTGATATCCATGCTACCCATATGAGATTAAGCCGACCACAATCTAGATGCTCCAATCTTTCTATGGCAACACCAATGAAGACCCTTATAACCATCTTAAAGAATTTTTAGAAATCTACTCTACGGTGAAAATTCAAAATTTAATTGATGATGCTCTTAGATTAATCTTATTCTTCTTTTCATTAAAAGACAAAGCCAAGTACTGACTTGGGACAATAGGGAGACCAATCCAAACTTGGGTTAATTTACAAAGTGAATTTCTTAAGAAATTTTTTTTCATAGGCCAAACCAACACCATGAGGCGAGCTATCACTGGATTTGCTCAGCTTTCAGAAAACTAAATTTATGAGTCATGGAAGAGACTTAAGAAACTTATTAGAAAATGCCCACATCATGGTCTATCTAAGTGAAAAATAGTTCAAGCTTTTTATGAGAGTTTAGGAGACCAATATAAACAACTAGTAGATGGATCATGTGGAGGTGCATTTATGAATAAAAAGTGAAGACAATGTCTATGCCTTATTTGAAATCTTAAGTAAAAACTTAATTAATCATGCTTTGTTATCCTTCTACCAAAAGTGGGTAGGAGTCTATGAACATCCAGAATCTAATTTTAAGGCTAACTTAAACCTGATAAATAAAGTAGACTTTGTTGCCTAGAAATTAGATCAACTTCTAACCCTAAGTCAATAATATCCTACACAATGCACACCATTCTCTAATTATCAGGAGATTGGTTCTATCTATGCTAGTCCAGTGCATCATGTGAGTGAATGTCCTATGGCTGCATAATTTTTACCTTTCATCCAAGAATAGGTCCAAGCTGTACAAGGCTACTCTACGCTGGTTAATGATTCTTTTTCAAATTCATATAACCTAGATTGGAGGAACCATCATAATTCTTTTTGGATAGCCCAATAGACTCAGGATCAGACCTAGCATCAAAATTATGCCTATAATAGGGATCAGCCTAGTCAGTTTACCCAGACATCATATTATAATCAGCCATCACACCTACATCCTCAATAGACCAGTCTAGCTGATGATAGATTTAACCAACTTCAATAATTGATTCTGATTCAACAAGAATCCATCGCTAGGCAAGAAGAATAAATAGGATAATTAGCTGAGTCTAATATAAGAAGAAAACTAGGTGAATTGTCAAGCCAATCGATTCTTAAAAACAACCTACCCATTATCCACCAACCACCTGGACTAAGTCATTAATCTAATATTCCACCAAAGAATCCCCATCTAGAGAATGCTAATGTAATTTTTAAACTTAAAAATTATAGAATTCTTATGAAAACATACCAAGATCAGGTGAGAGAGGCTAGTACTGATGCTAGCCAAAATAAAAATTTAGAAAAATAGATTAGTACTGAAGCTAACTGCATAGAAGAACCTGAGCCTAGAACTAGTACTAATGTTGGTTCTAATTTAAATGAGATAGATAAAGGAGAGAAGAGAATAGATAATTTACCTAAAATCTATAAACCAAAAGTTCTGTTTCTTTTAGTCCTAGAAGCCAGTTCTTTTTATAAAAATCAAGAGACACGTAATGAAGTGTCAATGAAGTTATTTAAACAAGATCATATTAATTTACCTCCATAACTAAAGCCACCTTTAGTCACTCTTCCAATATCCATTACATCAAACTTTACTCCTAATCCAAAAGCTCAATTTTTGAGTATTTTAGATGGATAAATAAAAGAAATTCTTAATAAACATGGGACTGAGAATGGGGTCACAAACTATGTTTCTAAAATTAATAATAAATATATTAATAAAGGGATAACAAACTATCTTCTTGCAATTGGCAATCTAAAATCATTAAAATTTATCAATCCAGTATTTGACATAGGATAGTAAGCTGCACTGTGTCTAACTGAAGATGGTAAACTTAGTGCTTGTTAGGAGATAACCCAATATTTAATTTTCTTGCGTGTAATTTATCTTTCTTATTTATTTTTTTAGGTTATTTTGAGTAAGTTGGAGGGAGAACCAAAATTTTCAAAGAATCATGCTGGACCACAAACACATTGAGCTAGGTGTATTATTTCCTATTGTTTATTATATCCTTTATCTTATTTTCTCTTCTCTATTGAGGACAATGTTGATTAAGTTGGTGCAAAGAATAATAAAATTTTTAAAATCCTTGAATAAGTTAGTATTTAGCATTTAGTCATCCGATTATGCTTAAGAATCGAGTTGAACTAAGCATTTTAAAAAATAAATTTGATGCCCAGATCAAAAAATTTGTGAGATATTGAGGGACCAAGTATTAAGAAAATCCAATAAAGAGTTAAGATTAGGACATAAATAATTTTTTTTGAGCATTTCTAATTTTTCTACCAGCATTAAAAAAAATCTATTTTTTATGGACTTATGTAGGATAACTATACATTTCTTCATAAAAAAATAAAATAATAATAATAAAAATTAATAAAATAGTTTTTAAATATTTTTTACTGAATAACCGAGCCTCTTTGCCTAAGCAAGCATTGAGTTTCGCATCAAAAGGTGGAAAGGGCAAAGAAGATCGTTATAAAGCTAGTCTTAACTCATAGCCTATTTGATTCGAGCTAGTAAGTCTGAGGGCTATTTTATACCTAGTGCCCTAAAGCCAACAGATTTGAAAGTCATTGGCTCAAGACTTGCTACACGGATCAAATAGAAAGCTTAAGGGGTTAAGGAACTCAATAGTCGTACAATGTTAAAAAAGAAAATACATTGATTTTTCATCGAGTAATCAAGTCCCGTTGCCTAAGTAAGTAATTATATTCATATCAAAAAGAGGACAATATGAATAATCAATAAATGAAGAGGGGAAGTAGCAATACACTTGCCCATATGAAAGTTTAGATGAATCAAAAATAAAGGTAGGATAATTTAAAAAAAATTAAAAAATTAAATATTCTTTGCTAAATTTTTATGTTGATAAGTATTAATATCCTAATGACATGCCTCACTTAAGCTCTACTAAATATTAATGGCCATTTTGAAAATTATTCGATAAAATTTAAATTTCTAAAATTAAAAAATATCTAAAACTAAATTCTTTCTTTACTCGAGGATGAGTAAAGCTTAAGTTGTAGGGTGTGATAAGTACCATAAATTCATCAATAAAAAAATTTAATTTATCAATTAATTTATATTTATTTTTAAGAATTAATAATTAATTTAAATATTTTTAAAAAATTAATATTTTATTAGTTAGTAAATTAATTAAAAATAATAAAAAAATAAAATATTATTATTAATAAAAAAAGCTTATTTTTTATCATAATAAAATTTATTTAGAGTAAAATAGGGCTAAAATGGATTAGAAATGAATTTTTAAAAAAAATTAAAAAAAATAAAATAGCTCAGTCAGCTCGCCCAGCTAAGTCAGCGTGCCAAGCCAAGCCAAGCCAATGCATTCAGCTCTACCAGCATGTCCTTACTTAGCTGACTCGTTGCTAAAGCCAGCTCAGCCATAGAAACCTCCCGTCAATCCATGAACCAGGCATGGACCACCAGCTCAGTAGAAGAAATCACATGCTATCGCGTGGTGGACCAAGATCACTAAAGGGTTTATAGAAATTCATCATGACGTATAGAGACAAAATGGTAATTTCATAGGTCATGGTGTGCTCTAATTGGTCACGGCTTATAGTGCACTTGGTCCAGGCGGTCCATATGAATAGTAATTATGCCATCCTATGGTCCAGGTTAATTGCGATCATGACCTAGTGGTGGTGGGCTTCTCCTATTTTGATTCGGATCCAAATAGTTCCAAACAGCAATTTGATGGCTCCAAAAGCTCTAGATGATGATCCAGTGATTGGATTTCTTCCAAAACAAGATCCAACAGCTGCCATTTATTCTTATTTTGAATTGATTTCTTAAGCATGATCCGATGGCCACGCGCATTCTTAGCATCAATTCAATGGTTGATGAAGCTCCCGACTTAATTAAAACACCCAAGCATGCGATCAATGGCTAGATTTCTCTCATCAAGGCTCCATCGAATGGTCTACATTAATTCTGACTAGATTTAGGCTTTTAAAACTTGGTTTTTGGCATTTTTTGGACCGTTTGATCCACATCTGATGGTTAGAACTCATGGAATTGCACAGAACTCAATCCAAGGACTCTTTTAATCCATTTTTTATCACGATTTTACTATTTTTGTTGATCAAACTCCTCTATAGTCTTACATTACCTACAGTAAAGATCTCCAGTCCTCCAACATCTATAAATAAAACCCCAAGCCTCAAGAAAAAAGCTATCTTCGATTATGAAAAAGTTATGGTCTAGAGTGGGAGCCATGCTTGGGTTAGAGGCTACTTCAAAGAAACAGGTGCTGCAAAGAAGAGCTATCTTCTATACCATCTTCACACCGACATCGATCCAAGATCAAGATTAGCTACTTTTTTTTTTAAAAATTTATGTATTTAAATTCTTAAATTTTAATTAGTGTAAATTTATTTTATGCACTTTAAATTTTAGCTTTTAATTGTAATTTTTATTTTCGCACTTTAATTATCGCTCTTTAATTTTATCACAAGTAGATGCTAAGATCTAACTAGTAGATCTTAGTACCAAGTTTAAATTTCTATACCTTTTAATTTCTACTTATAATTCTATTTTCTAATTTTAAATTAATTTTTAATTTTTTTTATAAAAATCAAAGATTTTAAAACTAAAACACTGCCTTCTTTGTAGATTCGATCCGACTCACTACTTACTATCTATTTTTAAATTATTTAAGAAGTCAGAATTAAACTGATAAACACAGTATCTTAACGATAACATCATGATATATCAAGAAGTTTGGCTAGAAGGAGCGTGTTGTCCATAATATTGGACTTCAACTATCTTCAAAACTCGTCATCAATCAAGATCGGGAGGGTTGAACTTTGGTCCTATCTTTCATTCTAAGTTAAGAAGTAAGATTAATTAAATATTAAGTTTTCTTTACTGTTCAAGATTTTCTAGCCGGGCTTCAATGTGCCTTAGACAAGTTCCATGGTATGAACTTGTTATTGAGAGGATCGACGAATTTTTTTAGAACGGAGGTCGACAGTTAAGAACTTCGGTAGGGGTTATTTAACCCCCAATAGGAGGTAATGGAGAGAGGTCCTCTCAATGGCCTTTTTGTATCCTGACAACCTTGATAGGAATAGGAGGTAAATCTCGTTCTAATAAGGATAATAGCCAACTATGTTAGGAACAGAACATGGACCTCATCCTGACGTGGATGAAGACCCTTATGAGGTATGTGAAGATCTTCAACTATTGACCAAAGGCTAGCTGCATAGACTGTCATGAAGAATACAAAGGCTCCCAGTCCTTAAATGGAGGAATGTTAATTCCTAAAATCTGGAGGACCCTTATTCGTGAACAAGGGAGACATTCTTATGAAACATTAGGTCGAGATTATCATTCAAAAGCAACATCAATATCGGATACAGCATGAGAGCAAGGAGTCTCATGAACATTAAATCCAAACCAAGACACAAATGGTCAAAAGAAAAATGATTTCATTGATACCAAAGCTCAATACAAGAAGTCTCCAGGACCAATTGTAAAAAAAGAAAGAAAAAGAGAGAGAGAAAAAGGCAATAAGACAAAGTCCTATTCAAACTTTGGACTATCCGCCCCAGCTATTATAAGGGAATGCTCTAGATCATTAACCTTGTCTTTGAGTTTCTTCCTCACTACTATACTTTGGTCGAGCAGCTTTCAAAACCTTCTTAAATCCTCTTCAACCTCCCTCAATCTTTTTCGTACAACCTTGGTTTCGACCTCAGCATCCTTCACTGCATTCTCGTTATAAGCTATTTGGATCTTAAGTTGAAGGATTTCAGCCTTGCTCTTTTCGTAGATCCCCAAAAGATCCTTCAAGGTTCTCTTTAGAGACTTGACTTCCTCTGGATCCCCACTTGGGCTGGCCTGGGCCGTGTCAACTAGCTATTTTTGAAGCCATGTCACCTTGGCATTTGCCACTTTTAGCTTCTTCTTGAGATCATTGATTTGTCCACACCAACCAATGCAATAGGTCTCATACGCCATCTAAGCACCATGAAGCTACTTCTGGAGGTCAAAAAATTTCTTCGACCAGTGCTAGCCATATTTTGCCGGACACTGAGCCCAAGCCGAGCCCTTCTCCAACTGATCGATCTTTTCTTTTGCTATGTGAATCTCCACCTCAAGGGAACAAATCCTAGTAGTTGAGGTCCACGCTTTCTCACTAACAATTTTTCTCGTTCATTCAAGCTCCTCAATGCCAGTATACTTTTTAATGAATTACTTAGATGACTGACATTGGTAGTAGATCTCAACAGCTGCTTTGACATAATTTTTCTTGGATCTTTTGAGTTCGTCTTCTATCTTTTCCAACTTCTTCTTGACTTGATGAACTTTTCTCTTTAAATCTTTGATGTAAGCATTCAATGGGACATCTTGAGATAGAGGTTCCACATCAACTAGAGACTACGCTTAACGTATGAATATATTACAACACAAATGTATGACGAAAAGAAAGCTCATTTTCATTAACTAAAGTATTTGAGTACAGGAAAGATAGAAGAAAAAGAAAAGTACAATTATCAAAAATCTTTGATCTCTGAGGGAGGGACAACAGACAAGCTCGGTGCATCCTCGACGGCCTCCAACTCCCTGGTAGATTCAAAGGTCATGACAGTGGCTCGATAGGTGGAAGATTGGCATTGATGGCTGGAGGCTCTGCCTCATCATCGGAAGAACTCTCTATTCAAAAGTTGAGGTCCAGCTCTAGAAACTTCTCCGTGATCCTCTTTTAGCAGACCTCGAATCTCTTGAGGAAGGCCTCCTAAGCAAAAGCTATTTTCATATCCTCCATCGCCTTTAATGACTTGAAGGACTCGACGTTCCACTCCCTCTCCATGCTAACCTCTTCCTCGACCTTCTTCCATTCATTCTCCTCTAGGATCAAGGTGGCCTTCAGTCTCATCGATGTTTATTCCTCTTTTTGAAGTGCTTCCTAAAGTTGCCCAATCTCGGTAGAGTGAACTTCCCCTAAATTATCAACCTTGGCCTGAGCATTCTTGGCCTCTGCCTAGGACTCTTTGATAGCTTTCAAAGCCTCAGCCTTACAAAGGTTCATTACCTTCTCATTGGTGCATAAATGATGCCCCAACTGCAAACAATAAAATACAAGTTATGGCTACAATGTCTATTGATATTTCACCAAGTGCAAAAGGAAAAGTTGATCACCTCGAGGAAGGCTGCAAAAGAATCTCTTATTCTTTCCTCATTGTCTATATAGAGCATCCTCTTAAGTAAATATGGAAAGACACAGCCCTTCATTAAAGGTTGGACGACCTCCTAGTCATCCAGGAAACCTTGCCCTAGGTTGGAGTTATTACCGCCAGACTCTCTAGTATTCCTCCAAACTTTCTTGGCAGTAGCCTTCTACTTTCTCTTCTCCACCATTACTCCCTAATCAGGGGGCACGAAGGCAGTGGTTTCGCTAGGCAAAGTTGAGCTCAGCATTGCTGTGGCAACCATAGGAGCAGGAGCGATCGGGCTTGGGTGTGCAACCTTCTCCCACTTTGATGATTCTCCTGAAGAGCCACTCTTTCTTTTGAGGACTTTGATTCCCTTGGTCAATTGGTTTAGTTCTTCTAGAGTCATCTATACAGCAGCCAAAAAGTAGAGGCTAAAAGAAAAGACCAAAAAACAATTAATGAGATGTGAATGTATATCTACCGGATTGAAAGGACTTAGATCAAGGTTAAACAAGGTTTGATTATCTAATAACTGAGATAGTGGAGGAGTTTGGTAATTCCTTAATTTGTTGGCCAAGTTGAGATCCTCTCTTTCTAGTTTGGGAGATTGGTGGACCAAATCTCTTAACTGGCCCGAGGAAGGAAGTCCTAATTCTAAGGATGGGCAAGAAATAAAGAAGAATTTTTTCTTTCAATTATGGATGTTGGAAGGGGCACCCTTAAGCAATCCCATCTTGCCAAATTATGGGTACAAGTACCACCAGTCCTGAGTGGAAGGATGCCGCTTAAGGATAAAAAAATTTCAAAATAAGAAGATTGTGGGATGGATTTTAGTCGAGAGACAGAGGGCTAGGAATCCCATGATGAACCTAAAGGAGTTCGAAACCACTGATGCAAGGGATATGTCTAAGAAGCAAAAAAGTGCAATTACAAAGGGAGGAAGAGGAAGTCTGAGTCTAGCATGATGAGCTTCAAAGTATAAATAGAAGTGACCTGGAGGAGGGGTGCATGAAGGGAAATCCTGATTTTTCGATCCAGGTTTGTCCAGATCTGATTAGATCAAGAGATATATTTCAAAAATTTTCTCTTGATCTCAATCAGATCTTGATATGTTTCAGATTTGATTCTTATTATTTTAATAAATAAAATAAAATAAGATAAATTAAATCAAATTTAATTTACCTGATTTGGGTAATCCTATTACCCTGTAGATGATCCTGATTGCAGCGGAAGGTTCTGGATCTAAGCCACGCAAGCGCCTGGCCTCTACCGGTATCCACTCGGGTTGGATCTGGAGATCCTCTTCTTCTCTATCACACCTCCAAAAATCAGATCTGGATCTGATCTGGAGGATCTTCAAAACTCTTTTGAAGATCTGCAGTCGTCCTTTTGCAGCAGCGCAGCCTTCTTGCTTTTGATCGCCTTTCTTGATCTGAATCGCACCAACCTAAGTCCAAAACACTTTTGGACGTGGAGAGCAAGGGGAGAAGAGACTATGGCATGGAGAAGGAGGGGAGAGGCAGCCTTGGGGCGTGGGGTTTCTCAATTGCATTCTCTTTGAATTAGGGTTGGGCGCAGGGTCTTATTTATAGACCTCTTGTGATCCAACTCCTCTTCCTCTCAACCAATCACAACCCTTTGTGAAATCAGATCTAAATCTGATTGGTTGGAATAGAGACCCCTGGATTCCTCCTTAGAGGGCGCCTAAGACCAGTCAAACTGGATTCTTAGTAGAACTCTGATTGGAATCCAAAAGGGAGGTGGAGTCCTTGTCCAACAAGGACTCCTAGGCGCCTCCTACTTGGGCTCACGCCACCCTTGGCGTGCGCCCTTCTCCTTGCCAGGTTCTGGCAGGGGGACAGGCCCCCACCAGCTCTCCAATAGGTGCATGACATGTGGTCAAAAGTCAAAGGGTCAATGGTCAACGTTTGACCAGTCAAAGGTAGACTTTTGACCAAAGTCAAAGAACAAGAAATGGCAGGTGACCAAAAATGGCAGGTAATGTCTTACAAATAAGACAACCTATTCTGACTTGGACAACCTCCAGTCAGACCATATGAAGGCCTCTGATTGAGCACAAACTCCTTTGGCTCAGTCAGGACAACTTATTTATGATAGTAAAAGAAGAACGTTAGGTTCAATCGAGTGCTAGCACGATTTCCTTGAACCTAATTGAATCTCATTCAGATCAATTGAACTAGATCAGTTCAATTGATGATCACCAGATTCAAACCCTTGTTTGTGTGACCCAGTTAGGTTCAGTTCTGTATGGTAATGGGATATGTCATGATCTCTATCATAGACATCATCGAAACTCCTTTCGATGGATCAGAACTCTTCTGATTCGAACAGCTAGAATGATCGATCATCTAAATCATTCTAATTGCTCCCAAAATCCACCAGTGACACCTAGCAGTATATGGTGGCAACCCATCAGAGCTGAATGTGAACCTCTTGGTGCAGCTACCTGTGTGATTCAGTTCTTCTATCTTGAGCCCCGATCAGATTAGGGTTAAGGTGAACTCGTCAAACCCTAGTCTCTGTCATATGATGTAATCATTCGATTCGAGTCCAATGTGAAAATCTAAATAGAAACTCTTTCTATTATTTCACTCTACCATGGCCATGGATTTCTGGACTTGATTCTCATGATCATCATAGGGCTACTCCTCTACCACCGAGGTAGATAGATTCCATCTTGATGCAATCCAGTTCCTACAATGAACATGTCTATAGCCAACATACACCTCAGGGTTCCATATGGCTAGGAGACCGAGTAATGGTGTAGTCAAACTATAACACCCTCAAGGTGAACTGCCGATGCATCTCAGGTCAAAGAACCAGACACACTACTGCAGCATCGAGTCAGTCATTGACGAGAAGGTAGACTTCCTAATGACTACTCGAGGTGGTCACGCTCAGTGCCCTCGTTCTCTAACGAGTACCTGTACTCTCGCTCCGGTGTCTCCACACCGTAGACTCAAGACTCATCTACTAAAGAGAAGCGATCGTACACCAACCTTCCGGATCAATCACCATCCTCGTGATGATCCTATGGTCGGGAGCTATTTATGAGTTAATAATGATTATTCATGTCTTAAATTTTCAACTCTTGAAAATATGAATTATCATTACCATTAACTCAAAGGATGTATCACAGACACTAAATACACATGTGTGATAGAAAATAACCCATTTCATTAATTATAGTCAAAATTATAATTTTGCCCCTAGAAGTGTATTACAAGTGTCAGCCAATTCTGGCTTCTAGATGCAGCTATATATTCTGCTTCCATGGTGGAATCTGCTATCACAGTTTGCTTGAAACTCTTCCAGCTGACAGCTCCACCATTGCACATAAACAGACTTCCAGATGTCGACTTTCGATCATCTATATCAGACATGAAGTCCGAGTCTGTGTATCCTTGAACTTGGAGTTCTCCATTACCAAAGACCAACATCATATCCTTAGTTCTTCTCAAGTACTTAAGGATACATTTCACAGAAGTCCTATGTTCTTCACCTGGATTTGACTGATATCTGCTTGTGACACTCACAGCGTGGGCTATATCAGGTCGTGTACATAGCATGGCATATATGAGGCTCCCTATTGCAGAAGTATAAGGGATCTTGCTCATGCGTTCTATTTCCTCAGGTGTGCTGGGGCACATCTTCTTGGAAAGATGAATACCATGTCTGAAGGGTATTAATCCCCTCTTAGAGTTTTCCATACTAAACCTCTTTAGTACTTCCTCTATGTACATCTTCTGTGAAAGTCCTAGCATCCTATTCGGTCTATCCCTATAGACCTTAATTCCTAGAATAAAGGATGCTTCACCTAGGTCTTTCATGGAGAATTCCTTGGACAACCACATCTTGACTGATGTCAACATGGGAATATCATTCCCAATAAGGAGGATGTCATCCACGTACAATACGAGGAAGACAACAGCGCTCCCACTGACCCTTTTGAAAACACATGGTTCCTCTTCATTTTTGATGAAACCAAACTTTTTGATCACATCATTGAAACGAGTGTTCCAGCTCCGAGATGCTTGCTTAAGTCCATATATGGACCTTTGCAGCTTGCAAACCTTGTGATCAGTATCACTGGATGTGAAACCTAGCGGCTGTTCCATATAGATATCTTCCTCAAGATATCCATTTAGGAATGCCGTTTTCACGTCCATTTGCCATATTTCATAATCGAAATAGGCTGCAACAGCAAGCAATGTGCGGATGGATTTTAGCATAGCTACCGGGGAAAAGGTATCCTGATAGTCAATGCCTTCGCGTTGACTATAACCTTTTGCCACCAGTCTAGCCTTGAATGTCTCCACATTCCCATCTGCACCAATCTTTCTCTTGAAGATCCATTTACACCCAATAGGTACTATACCTTCTGGTGGATCTACCAAGGTCCAGACTTGGTTTGAGTGCATCGAGTCGATCTCTGACTTCATTGCCTCAAGCCATTTCTCGGAGTCGATATCTGATATCGCCTCGTTGTAGGTTTTGGGATCATCACCATGAGCACCATTACCTATGAGGAACATTTCCTCTACGTCCTCTGAAATAATACCTAAGTATCTTTCAGGGGGACGGGAAACTCTTTCCGATCTACGAGGTGGAGGAGGTAGTGTTCTTATTGGCTCAACCTGATTTGGTTCCACTTGGTCCTTAGCTCGTTCTGCTTGTGAGACTTTCTCATCAAGCTTAATCTGCTTTCCAATGCCACTATCTTGAATAAACTATTTTTCAAGAAATATGGCATGTCGACTCACAATCACATTGTGGTCTTCTGGAATGTAGAAATAGTATCCTAATGACTCTTTAGGATATCCTATGAATCGAGCTCTAAAGGACCTAAACTCTAACTTGTCCGCTTGTTGTCTTTTGACATGAGCCGGACAACCCCAAATTCTGAGATGACTCAGACTTGGTTTCTTACCGTGCCATATCTCATACGGTGTGGTAGGAACGGTTTTAGAGGGAACCCTATTCAGTAAATAGATTGAAGTTAATAATGAATGTCCCCAAAGAAAATCAGGGAGGTCTGTGAAGCTCATCATGGATCGAACCATATCCAATAGAGTCCGATTTCTCCGTTCTGAAACCCCGTTGAGTTGAGGTGTTCCTGGTGGAGTCCATTGAGAGACTATGCCATTTTCCTTAAGATAGTCTAGGAATTCCCGGCTAAGGTATTCACCTCCTCGATCTGATCGAAGAACCTTAATGGGTTTTCCAGTTTGTTTTTCTACTTCATGTCTGAATTCTTTGAACTTTTCAAAGGCTTCAGACTTGTGTCTCATAAGATACACATACCCATACCTAGACAGATCATCGGTAAAGGTAATGAAGTAGACAAAATTGCCTCTAGCCGGCACATCAAATGGGCCGCACACATCAGTATGTACTAGGGCAAGGAGATCTGTGGCCCTCTCCCCATGTCCAACAAAAGGGAGTTTAGTCATTTTGCCTTGAAGACAAGATTCACAAGTTGGATATGACTCAGAAGTCAATGGACTCAATAGCCCATTTTTCTCCAATTTGTTGATCCTATCTTCTGCTATATGACCTAATCTCAGGTGCCATAGATATCTGTCGTTTGGACTATCCCTAGGTCGTTTGGCATTCACGTTTTGCTCGATAGTTAGAACAGGTACATCAATATGTAGCTGATAAAGACCATTAATAAGGAAACCATTTGCAATTTTATTTCTTTCATAAAGAATGTTACAATGGTCCTTAAAGAAGGTGATCACATAACCTTCTTGTGCTAAGCATGAAACAGAAATCAAATTCCTGCTAGCTGCAGGCACATAATAACAGTCTTTTAAAACTAAGTCTAAACCAGATGGTAATCGAAGAGGGTATGTTCCCACGGCTACTGCAGCAACTCTTGCTCCATTACCAACGCGTAGGATCATGTCTCCATCCCTCAGCCTCCTGCTATCCTCAAGACCCTGCATAGAAGTGCACAGATGAGCACTAGAACCAGAGTCAAGCACCCAACTGGATGCAGAAGAAACCGTAAGGTTAGACTCAATAACGAGCATACCTCCAGAAGGACCTTCCTTCTTGTTCTTCAGGGTGGCCAGGTAAGTAGGGCAGTTCCGCTTCCAATGGCCGTCGCTGTTGCAATGGAAACACTTTCCTTTGGCCATTCGGCCTTTCTTCTTCGGTTCTGCCTTCTTCTTCTTTGATCCTTCCACCTTCTGCTTTTTCACAGACTTCTTTTTCTTTCCATAAGACTTTCTTTTGGAAGAAGTCCGTTCCATAGCAAGAACTGAGCCTTTAGAACCTTTCATAGAAAGCTCAGCGGTAACCAGCATATTCATTAATTCGGCCAAGGAATTTTGAAGTTTATGCATGTGGTAATTCATGATGAATTGCCCATATGCATCAGTCAAGGATTGCAGAATAATATCGTTCTGCAGATCCAAGTCCAACTTCACACCGAGCTTCTCAAGCTCTTCCATGTCCTTGATCATTGTCAGACAGTGATCTTGGACTGACTGCCCATCACGCATCTTAGCCTTAAAAAGTCATTTCGTGACTTGATATTTGGCTGCGCGACTCTGTTCACCAAACATCTCCTGTAGGTGAGCCAACATTTGGCGAGCAGTCCCGATATCTTCATGTTGGCGCTGGAGCTCATCAGACATCGAGCCCAACATGTAGTATCTGGCCTTATTGTCTTCGTCAATCCATTTTTCCAGAGACGCTCTCTGTTCAAGTGGATGGACGGGCTGGTAATGTGGGAGGGTCCTGGTCCAAAACATGGGTTAACTTCTCGGAACCCAAAACAATTTTGTAGTTCCTGAGCCAATCTTTATAATTGGGTCCAGTCAGTCTATGTGTGTCCAGGATACGTGCCAATGGGTTGGACGCAGACATTTTCCTGTAGAGAGTCAAAGATTCTAGTTAGATATTGTAATTTTGACTTGACCAATTTGTTTAGGGATTTTATTTTTAAACAAATTAGCTCCCACTATTTTCTCGGATCCCTACACTCCCTCTGTAGAGATGCAAAAATCTCCACGATTGATGATTTCTAGTGGGTGGTGCGGTCTCACCAACTGACTCATCACCTCACCTAACAGTTATTGGTGATGGGTTAGCCAATGAGTGAACAACTCTTGTTCAATGATTCTCTAATCATGGTGCACCCAAACTTGGTCTCTAATTCATGAATCTCACCGTATCCGGAATATTGATCCACTCCTTAGTTAAGTCAGACCCACCATTTGCATAGACTGGGTTCCTAATTGGGTCTCTCACCGTATCCGAATATTGAGCCCAACTCATCCTCCAGCCCATAGCATCCAATGCCTAATAGACATGGTTGCATCTTCCCGGTGCAACTGAGCCACTGTATCCAGCCGAGAACAATCAACCCCGGGAAGGGCCCGCACGTCTACAATGGTGGAAGACCTCGGACTTAATCTTTTCTTAGGGAGAATTGATTCAGGTCTCATTAAACTAGACTTGGCTTAGTCATAACAATTATGACTAACCTAGTGGCATGGGTTAGCTCGGATTATTGACCACCTCAGATCAGAACTGTGTCAACAGATATGGCCAGGTAAGTGAGACCGGTGGAAGGAATATGCCGTTAACTCACACAAGAACGCATTCAGGTCGAGTAGCTTCCAATTAAAAACCAGTCGGTCGTCTGTGCCAAACTTACCTTAGACACCAAATTGTTGAGTCAGAACCAATTGGGTTAGCCTACAATCCAGACTCTAACCTCTGAGCCTAATTAGGTCTTGTTTGATCATGACTCGATCTTGACCCAGACTTAATCCTATTAGGCTAGTCAATTTAAGCATTGTTGATCCCATCTAACCAACTCTTGATTCGGTTTGATCAACCGCTTAGACCTAATTGAGCTACCCAAGCCCGAACCCAGTATTATGAATATGTCTTAGATCTAAAATTCTCAATTTTAGACCTAATTATATTCCATAAACTTAATTCTTAATTAAGTTGGGTTCATAAACAAAATATGTAGAAATCTAATGGATCAAAAACTATCAAAAATTTAAAATTGTTGCGTATCAATCCAAATTAAGTGGATTAAATTTTGATCGTTAATCACATGTTGATGGAGAAAATCTGACCGCTGATTGCCGTCGGGAGTCCTGATCACCATCGAGAGCGTTCTGGACCATCGGATCATCCCTGGATGGCGATCCGATTGGATGGCACTACCATTGGATGGCGATCCGCTTGAAGCCTAAAGTAGGAAATTTCCTCCATCGTCCGATCATGATCGCAAGCAACCAGAGTCGCACGATTGTGCAATTACTTTTCCCATGGCCGTGTGGACGACTGCACCATAACACCAAATGAATCAGTGCCTCCTATTCCGAGTGAAAAGTCCAAAAATGCCCTATGAGCCATAATAGATTTTTTATAAATCCTTAAGGGTCTAAGTCCACCATGCATCACTCCTGATTCGTCAATTTCTGCTGAGCTGGCGGTCCATGCCTGGATAGTGGACTAGCTGATGGCTTTCGCAGTTGAGTCAGCTAGCATGGCTTAGCTTGGTGCTGGCTTTGTTGGCTTGGCTCAGCGCATTTGGATGCATCGGCTGATATGGCACGGCGGCTTGACCCAACCGAGCCATATGTTATTTTTCTTTTAATTTTTTATTTTATTTCTTTAGAAATTCATATCTTCTCTGTTTTAGCTTTATTTTGTGTGAAACTTATTTTGTTTGAATAAAAAAATAAGCTCTTTTCATTGATAATAATTTTTTTATTATTTTTTTTTATTTTTAATTTATTTTTTTAATTAATAAAAATATTAATTTTTTAAAATATATATAAATTGATCATTAATTTTTTAAAATAATATGAATTAATTAATAAATTAATACTTTTATTGATAAATTATGATACTTATCACACCCCCGAACTTAAGCTCTTTGCTCATCCTTGAGTAAAGAAATAATTTTGTTTATATTAATTACCATTTTTCATTGAGATCATCCTTCACAAGAATAGGTCTAGAATTTAAGATCAAAAGTTTAGACAGTATAACTAACTAAAGTATTGAGTGTTAGAGGTAAATTTCATGATAGATTAATCAGAAACTTTCTTAGAGTTCATCTAAAGATTTTCAGCACTGGTTTCATGAATACAAACTTAGCATTTGGTGTTAATTCAAAGGACAAACAAATCTTCTTTTGTCACCTATTTTGGTTAATTTTTATATACTCCCAAGTTAAGTGCATGAATTAAGGTAGCTTTCACACTACTTTTTTTTTTTTAGCAATAGTGCTAAGCATCCTGGCCTTCCCTTCATCATTTGATGTGAACCTCCATACATGACTTAAGTGTAGAGATCTAGTTACTAAGTTTAGAAAAATCCACATATGCTCTATGTTTTGCACCTTTTGTTTTAAGCAGGTAGCTCTTTCCTTTAATTTAAGTTTCTTTAATTGAGTTATATATAAATGCCAATTTTTAGTGATAATTGAATCCTCAATTATGCCTTAAATCAATACCTACTTTGCTTCATTAGTGTGCATGTGCAATTAGAAATGCTATTAGCCTTTAAATGACCTAAGTAGGCTGCTAATTGTCTAACCAAGTAATCTACTTCTTAACTCAGTACCATTATTAGCTAATACTTTCTAACTTTATTACTTTTCCTAGTTTATTTTGCTTAAGATTCTCTTTCCTAAAATATGGTTTATCTAAAAAATTATTAAAATAATTTTAAAATTTATGTTTTTATTTATTATTTTTTTTTTTAATTTATTTTTATTTTTATTTTTTTATTTTTTTACCCCTCAACTCAATTGACATTGTCCTCAATGAGGAGGAAAAATAAATAAAAGGGTGTAAATTATGTTTATTCATTTAGCATGGGTCTTGAAGCTTTCGATCCTTCTCCAACTTAGCCTTAAAAAAAATAAACTAAAAAAAATTAGATTTAAGAAATATTGGGCTGCCTCCCAACAAGCGCTAAGTTTATTGTCTTCAGTCAGACATAATGCAGTTTAATTCATTATGGTTCTGTTAATATACTTGGTCAATATTTTTCGATTTAATGATATCCCTTTGATATATGGTTTAAGTCTTTGACCATTTACCTTAAAGAAATTTCTAGTCCTAGGATCATAGAGTTTGATTGCACCATGTTGGAATACGTGATTAACTATGTAAGGTCCATCCCATCTGAATTTTAATTTTTTAGAAAATAATCGAAGCCTTGAGTTAAATAACCAAACTTGTTGATTTGTTCAAAGGTTTTCCTTGAAATATGTTTATCATGGAAGGCTTTCATTTTCTCCTTTATAAATTTTTTGAATTTTCATAAGCTTCTTACCTTAATTCATCTAATTTACCAATTGTAACATTCAATTGGAACCAGCTTGGTTTAAATTAAAATTTAATTATTTTATTACCCAATATGCTTATGTTCAATTCTACCAGAAGGTGACATGCTTGTCCATAAATTAATCTATAGGAAGACATTCCAATAGGGGTTTCATAAGCTGTCCTATAGGCCCATAATGCATCATCCAATCGATCTGACCAATCTTTTTCGATCAGGCCCTAATAGTCTTTTGTTAAGACATTCTTAATTTTCTATTAGATACTTCTACCTGGCCACTTGTTTACGGATGGTATGGTGTAGCTATCTTATGTGTCACCCCATATTTTTGTAATAATGTTCGAATTAGGTGGTTTGTAAAATGGGTACCTCCATCACTAATGATAGTACGTGAAAATCCAAACCTAGAAAGATATTCTTCTGAACAAATTTTAAGACTACTTTTGAAGGGAAATCCTGATTTCCCAGTCCAGATTCGTTGAGATCTGATCAGATCAAGAGATATATTTCAAAAATTTTTTTTTCTTTGATCTATATCAGATCTGGGATGTTTTAGATCTAATTCTTATTATTTTAATAAATAAAATAAATAAGAATAAATTAAATCAAATTTAATTTATCTGATTTGGGTAATCCTATTATCCTATTGATGATCCTGTATGCAGCGGAAGGTTCTGGATCTAGCCACGCAAGCGCCTGGCCTCTACCGGTATCCACTCGGGCTGGATCTGGAGATCCTCTTCTTCTCTATCACATCTCCAAAAATCAGATCTGGATCTGATCTGGAGGATCTTCAAAACTTCTTTTGAAGATCAGCAATCCTCCTTTGCAGCAGCGCAGCCTTCTTGCTTTTGATCACCTTTCTTTGATCTGGATCGCACCAACCAAAGTCCAAAACCCTTTTGGACATGGAGGGGAGAAGGTGAAGGAGGTTTGGCATGGAGGAAGAGGGGAGAGGCAGCCTTGGGCATGGGGAATTATGATTCTCAATCATATCATCTTATATTCTAAGTTGGGCATAGGGTCTTATTTATAGACTGACTGTGATCCAACTTCTCTTCTTCCCAACCAATCACAACCCTTTGTGAAATCAGATCTAAATCTGATTGGTGGGAATAGAGTCCTGTGGATTCCTCCTTAGAGGGCGCCTAAGACCAGTCAAACTGGATTCGTAGAAGAACTCTAATTGGAATCCAAAACGGAGGTGGAGTCCTTGTCCAACAAGGACTCCTAGGCGCCTCCAACTTGGGCACACACCTAGGGTGGCGTGCGCCCTCCTCCTTGCCAGGTTTTGGTAGGGGGACCGGCCCCCACCAGCTTTTCAATAGGTGCATGACATGTGGTCAAAAGTCAAAGTATCAATGGTCAACGTTTGACCAGTCAAAGGTAGACTTTTGACCAAAGTCAAAGAACAAGAAATGGCAGGTGACCAAAAATTGCAGGTAATCTCTTACAAAATAAGACAACCTTTTCTGACTTGGATATCCTCCAGTCAGGACCATTATGAAAAGGCCTCTGATTGTAGCACAAAACTCCTTTGGCTCAGACAGGACAACTTATTTATGATAGAAAAGAAGAACGTTTAGGTTCAAATCGAGTGCTAGCATGATTTCCTTGAACCTAATTGAATCTCATTAGAATCAATTGAACTAGATCAGTTCAATTAATGATCACTAGATTCAAACCCTTGTTTGTGTGACCAGTTAGGTTCAGTTCTGTATGGTAATGGATATGTCATGATCTCTATAATCGACATCATCGAAACTTTCGATCGATCAAGAACTCTTTCTGATTTCGAACAGCTAGAATGATTGATCATCTAAATCGTTCTAATTGCTCCCAAAATCCACCAGTGACACCTAGCAGTACATTGTGGCAACCCATCAGAGCTGAATGCGAACCTCTTGGTGCAGCTACTTGTGTGATTAAGTTCTTCTATCTTGAGCCTCGATCAGATTAGGGTTTAGGTGAACTCGTCAAACCCTAGTCTCTGTCATATGATGTAATCATTCGATTCGAGTCCAATGTGAAAATCTAAGTAGAAACTCTTTCTATTATTTCACTCTACCATGGCCATGGGTTTCTGAACTTGATTCTCATGATTATCATAGGGCTGCTCCTCTACCACCGAGGTAGATAGATTCCATCTTGATGCCATCCAGTTCTTACAATGAATAGGATATAGCCAACATACACCTCAGGGTTCCATATGGCTAGGAGACTGAGTAATGGTGTAGTCAAACTATAACACCCTCAAGATAAACTACCGATGTACCTCAAGTTAAAGAACTAGACACACTACTACAGCATCGAGTCAGTCATTGACGAGAAGGTAGACTTCGTAATGACTACTTGAGGTGGTCACGCTCAGTGCCCTCATTCTCTAATGAGTACCTGTACTCTCGCTCTGATGTTCTCCACACCATAGACTCAAGACTCATCTACCAAAGAGAAGCGATTGTACATCAACCTTCCAAATCAATCACCATCCTCGTGATGATCCTATGGTCAGGAGCAATTTATGAGTTAATAATGATTATTCATGTTTTAAATTTTCAACTCTTGAAAATATGAATTATCATTGCCATTAACTTAAAGGATGTATCACAGACACTAAATACACATATATGATAGAAAATAACTCATTTATTGATTTTAGTGAAAATTACAATTTTGCCCTTAGAAGTGTATTACAAGTGTCAGCCAATTCGGCTTCTAGGGCACATATATCTAACAATCTTTCACTGTCTAAAGCCAATTGGCTACAAGTTTAAGTCCCATCTTCTCAAGGTGGCTCGAACTTTGCTGCCCCCACGGCTTTGTAAGTGTGTCTGCCACATTATTTGTGGAGTCGACTCTCTTGACTCGACATAACCCTTTTCAAGGTATCATGGATGAGGTGATATCACCGTTTGCTTGAAACTCTTTCAGCTGACAGCACCACCACTTGCACACAACAGACTGCCAGATGTTTGACTTTCGATCATCTATACAGACATGAAATTGAGTCTTTGTTATCCCTGGACTTTGGAGTTCTCCATTACCAAAGATCAAATTTATTATTCCTTAATTCTTCTCAAGTACTTAAGGATACATTTCACAGAAGTCCAGTGTTCTTCACCTGGATTTGACTGATATCTACTTGTGACACTCACAGCGTGGGCTATATCATTGTTGTGTACATATCATGGCATACATGAGCGGCTTCCCTATTGCAGAAGCATAAGGGATTCTTGCTTATGCGTTCTATTTCCTCAGGGTGTGCTAGGGCACATCTTCTTGGAAAGATGAATACATGTTCTGAAGGGTATTAATCCCTTCTTAGAGTTTTCCATACTAAATCTCTTTAGTACTTCCTCTATGTACATCTTCTGTGAAAGTCCTAGCATCCTATTCGGTCTATCCCTATAGACCTTAATTCCTAGAATAAAGGATGCTTCACCTAGATCTTTCATGGAGAATTCGTTGGACAACCATATTTTGACTGCCATCAACATGGGAATATCATTCCCAATAAGGAGGATATCATCCACGTACAATACGAGGAAGACAACAGCGCTTCCACTGACCTTTTTGAAAACACACGGTTCCTCTTCATTTTTGATGAAACCAAACTTTTTGATCACATCATTAAAATGAGTCGATATATGGACCTTTGCAGCTTACAAACCTTGTGATCAGTTTCACTGGATGTGAAACCTAATGACTGTTCCATATAGATATCTTTCTCAAGATATCCATTTAGGAATGTCATTTTCATGTCCATTTACCATATTTCATAATCGAAATAGGCTGCAATGCAAGCAATGTGCGGATGGATTTTAACATAGCCACTAGGGAAAAGGTATCCTGATAGTCAATGCCTTCGCGTTGACTATAACCTTTTGCCACTAGTCTAGCCTTGAATGTCTCCACATTCCCATCTGCACCAATCTTTCTCTTGAAGATCTACTTACACCCAATAGGTACTATACCTTCTGTGGATCTACTAAGGTCCAGACTTGGTTTTGAGTGCATCGAGTCGAATTTCTGACTGCATTGCCTCTAGCCATTTCTCGGGAGTCGATATCTGATATCGCCTCGCTGTAGGGTTTTGGGATCATTCACCATGAGCACCATTTACCTATGAGGAACATTTCCTCTACTTCCTCTGAAATAATACCTAAGTATCTCTCAGAGGGAGAAACTCTTTTCGATCTACGAGGTGGAGGAGGTAGTGTTCTTATTGGCTCAAACTGATTGGTTCCACTTCGGCCTTAGCTCGTGTCCCACTTGTGAGACTTTCTTATCAAGCTTGATCTATTTTCAATGCACGTATGTCCTGAATAAACTATTTTCAAAAAAGATGCATGTCGACTCACAATCACATTGTGATTCTAATGTAGAAATAGTATCCTAATGACTCTTTAAGGATATTCCTATGAATCGAGCTCTGAAGGACCTAAACTCTAACTTGTGCCGCTTGTTGTCTTTGACGTGAGCTGGATAACCCAAATTCTGAGATGACTCAGGACTTAGTTTGCGTACCTCGACCATATCTCATTTACGGTGCTGGTAAACGTTTTAGAGGTAAACCTATTCAGTAGATAGATATTGAAATTTAATACTGAGTTTCCCCAAAGGAAATCAGCGGAGGTCGTTGGAAGCTCTTCATAGGATCAACTAATCCAATCAGAGTTCGATTTCTCCGTTCTGAGAACCCCGTTTGATGAATTGTTCCTGGTGGAGTCCATTGAGGATGACGTATGCCATTTTCTTAGATTAGTTAGAATGTTCGGCTAAGGTACACTCTCCATCCGATCTGGATCGAAGAACCGTAATGGGTTTTCAGTTTGTTTTTTCTTTACTCCATGTTTGAATTCTTTGAACTTTTCAAAAGCTTCAGAACTTGCGTCTCATTAAGATAACATACCCATTACCTAGGACAGATTCATCGGTTAAAGGTAATGAAGTAGACAAAATTGCCTCTAGCCGCACATCCAAATAGGCCGCACATCATCAGTATGTAACTAGGGCAAGGAGATCTGTGGAACCTTTCCCCATGTCCTACAAAAGGGAGTTTAGTCATTTTGCCCGAAAGACAAGATTCATAAGTTGGATATGACTCGAAAGTCAAAACAAACTTTGAGCGATGCATCGACTGAGTTGGGATGTGCTGGTTGAGCCGAATGCATTGGCTTGGCTTGGCGCATCGGCTTGACTGGACAAGCCGACTTAGCTATTTTATTTTTTAATTTTTTCTTTCAAAATTTATATCTGGTCTATTTTAGCTTCATTTTATTTTAAATTTATTTTATTATGACCAAAAAAATAAGCTCCTTTTACTAATCATAATATTTTATTATTATTATTATTTAATTAATTTTTTAATTAATAAAAATATTAATTTCTTAAAAATATATAAATTACTTATTAATTTTTAAAAATAAATATAAATTAATTAATAAATTAATACTTTTTATTAATGAATTTATGGAACTTATCACTCAAGTCATACTCCTTCCAATCGAACTCCTTTCAAATGAACTCTCCTAGTCACACTTTGATAAGTACCATAAATTTACTAATAAAAATATTAATTTATTAACTAATTTATATTAATTTTTAAGAATTAATAATTAATTGATACATATTTTTAATAAATTCATATTTTTATTAATTAAAAAATTAACTGAAAAATAATAAAATTAAAAAATAAAATTTTATAATCAATGGAAAGAGCTTATTTTTTTATTATAATGAAATAAGTTTGACATAAAATGGAGCTAAAACGAAGAAGATATAAATTTTTAAAGAAATAAAATAAATAAAAATTAAATAAAAAATAACATTCGGCTCAGCTAGCTTAAGCCACCGTGCCATATCAGTCGGCGCATCCAAATGCACCGAGCCAAGCCAACGAAGTCAGCATGCCAAGCCAGCCATGCAAGTCGACTCAACCGTAGAAGCCGTCAGTTGGTCCACGATCCAGGCATGGACCACCAGCTTAGTAGAAACTGACGAATCATGGAGCAACACATGGTGGACCAAGACCCTTGAAGGGTTCATAGAAAATCTATCATGGCTAACAGGGCATTTTGGACTTTTCACGCGATGATAGGAGGTGCTGATTCATTGCGGTGTATGGTGCAGCGGATCCATGCGGTCCTCGGGAACAGTAATTACACCATCGTGTGGCTATGGTTTCTTGCGATCAAGATCCGATGGTGGTGATTGGTTCTAGTTTTAATTCAAACTTCAGACACCATCTGACAGCAGCACTCGAGGATCCAACGGTCCAGGAAGCTTCCAACTTGATTAAAACACTCAAAACTCAATCCAACAGTCAAAATTTCTCCATCAATGTGTGATCAACAATCAGAATTTAATCCAACCTGATTTGGACTGATATGCATTCAATTTTGGCATTTTTTGGACCATTTGATCCATATCTGATGGCCAGATTTCATCCAAAGCAACAAAATTCATTCAGGACTCCTTTTAATCCGATTTTCACTCAGATTTTTCCATATTTTGATGATCAAAGACCTTCTTAGTCCCATATTGCTTGCAGAAAAAGTTTCCAGCCTTCCAACACCTATAAATAAGATCCTAGGCCTCTAAAATTAATAGTCTTTGATCAAGGTGAAGCTTTGGTACAGGATGAAGCCAGGCTTTGGGTTAATGGCTGCTTTGAGGCAACTGATGCCAAGAGAAAAAGCTGGGCTTCTACACCATCTTTCTACCAATGCCAATCCAAGATCAGAGATCAGGCTATTTTATTTTATTTTTTTTCTTTTTAAATTTTATGTATTTAAATCATTGGTCTTCATTGGTGTCCTCGACAATGGTGCTAAAAACTTAATAAGAGCACGATGTTATCGTTAAGACACTGTGTTTATTAGTTTAAATCTAACTTTTTAAATTAATTAAAAGTTATGAAGAGAGTAGTGAGTCTGATTGAATCTACAGAAAGGCAATGATTTAATTCTAAAATCTTTGAATTTATTTTATTTTATTTTTTAAAAAAAAGAATTTTTGAAAAGAAAATTAAAGTTGAAAAATAGATTTATAAATAAAAGTAAAATTTAAATTATGCAAAAATGAACTTGGTACTAAGATCTACTATTTAGATCTTAGCAGCTACATGCAATTAAAGAGCAATAAAGAATAATTAATTTAAAGAGCTAGAATTGAAAAGAGCAATAAAGCTTTCTTTATTAAAATTAAAACTCAAATTCAAAATTTAAATACAAGAGATTAAAAAAAAAGAAAAGGAAAATGAAAACTAGAAGGAGATCACAGATCAGCAAAGGTGTGGAGATGGCGTAGAAGACTGGCTCTTCTTCTCAGCACTGTAGCTTTGAAGCAACCTTCAATCCTATGCTTGGCTTCCACCCTATACCTTGGCTTCTCTCTCACCAGATTTGTTGATTTCTATAGGTCTGGGGTCTCTTTTATAGAGCTAGGAGGAGTGGAAGATTTTTTTCTAAGCAATGTGGCACAAAGATCTTTTTTAATCATAGAATTTGGATTAAAACAACTCTAAGATGAATTTAGTGAAGGCTGGTGAAATCTAGCCATTCTATAGGAATCTAATGGATCAAAAACTATCAAAATTCGTTGCGTATCAATCCAAATTAAGTTGGATTAAATTTTGATCGTTAATCACATGTTGATGGAGAAAATCTGACCGCTGATTGCCCGTCGGGAGTCCTGATCACCATCGAGAGCGTTCTGGACCATCGGATCATCCCCTGGATGGCGATCCGATTGGATGGCACTACCATTGGATGGCGATCCGCTTGAAGCCTAAAGTAGGAAATTTCCTCCATCGTCCGATCATGATCGCAAGCAACCAGAGTCGCACGATTGTGCAATTACTTTTCCCATGGACCGTGTGGACCGACTGCACCATACACCATAATGAATCAGTGCCTCCTATTACCGAGTGAAAAGTCCAAAATGCCCTATGAGCCATAATAGATTTTTTATAAATCCTTTAAGGGTCTAAGTCCACCATGCATCACTCCGTGATTCGTCAATTTCTGCTGAGCTGGCGGTCCATGCCTGGATAGTGGACTAGCTGATGGCTTTCGCAGTTGAGTCAGCTAGCATGGCTAGCTTGGTGTGCTGGCTTTGTTGGCTTGGCTCAGCGCATTTGGATGCATCGGCTGATATGGCACGGCGGCTTGACCCAACCGAGCCATATGTTATTTTTCTTTTAATTTTTATTTTATTTCTTTAGAAATTCATATCTTCTCTGTTTTAGCTTTATTTTGTGTGAAACTTATTTTGTTGTGATAAAAAAATAAGCTCTTTTCATTGATAATAATTTTTTTTATTTTTTTTTATTTTTTAATTTATTTTTTTAATTAATAAAAATATTAATTTTTTAAAAATATATATAAATTGATCATTAATTTTTTAAAATTAATATGAATTAATTAATAAATTAATACTTTTATTGATAAATTTATGATACTTATCACACCCCCGAACTTAAGCTTTGCTCATCCTTGAGTAAAGAAATAATTTTGTTTATATTAATTACCATGTTTCATTGAGATCATCCTTCACAAGAATAGGTCTAGAATTTAAGATCAAAAGTTTAGACAGTATAACTAACTAAGTATTGAGTGTTAGAGGTAAATTTCATGATAGATTAATCAGAAACTTTCTTAGAGTTCATCTAAAGATTTTCAGCACTGGTTTCATGAATACAAACTTAGCATTTGGGTGTTAATTCAAAGGACAAACAAATCTTCTTTTGTCACCTATTTTGGTTAATTTTTTATATACTCCCAAGTTAAGTGCATGAATTAAGGTAGCTTTCACACTACTTTTTTTTTTTTTTAGCAATAGTGCTAAGCATCCTGGCCTTCCCTTCATCATTTGATGTGAACCTCCATACATGACTTAAGTGTAGAGATCTAGTTACTAAGTTTAGAAAAATCCACATATGCTCTATGTTTTGCACCTTTTGTTTTAAGCAGGTAGCTCTTTCCTTTAATTTAAGTTTCTTTAATTGAGTTATATATAAACTGCCAATTTTTAGTGATAATTGAATCCTCAATTAGCCTTATAATCAATACCTACTTTGCTTCATTAGTGTGCATGTGCAATTAGAAATGCTATTAGCCTTTAAATGACCTAAGTAGGCTGCTAATTGTCTAACCAAGTAATCTACTTCTTAACTCAGTACCATTATTAGCTAATACTTTCTAACTTTATTACTTTTCCTAGTTTATTTTGCTTAAGATTCTCTTTCCTAAAATATGGTTTATCTAAAAAAATTTTAAAATAATTTTTTAAAATTTAGTTTTTTTTTATTTTTTATTTTTTTTTAATTTATTTTTATTTTTATTTTTTTATTTTTTTACCCCTCAACTCAATTGACATTGTCCTCAATGAGGAGGAAAAATAAATAAAAGGGTGTAAATTATGTTTATTCATTTAGCATGGGTCTTGAAGCTTTCGATCCTTCTCCAACTTAGCCTTAAAAAAAATAAACTAAAAAAAAATTAGATTTAAGAAATATTGGGCTGCCTCCCAACAAGCGCTAAGTTTATTGTCTTCAGTCAGACATAATGCAGTTTAATTCATTATGGTTCTGTTAATTATACTTGGTCAATATTTCGATTTAATGATATCCCTTTGATATATGGTTTAAGTCTTTGACCATTTACCTTAAAGAAATTTCTAGTCCTAGGATCATAGAGTTTGATTGCACCATGTTGGAATACGTGATTAACTATGTAAGGTCCATCCCATCTGAATTTTAATTTTTTAGAAAATAATCGAAGCCTTGAGTTAAATAACCAAACTTGTTGATTTGGTTCAAAGGTTTTCCTTGAAATATGTTTATCATGGAAGGCTTTCATTTTCTCCTTATAAATTTTTGAATTTTCATAAGCTTCTTACCTTAATTCATCTAATTTACTCAATTGTAACATTCAATTGGAACCAGCTTGGTTTAAATTAAAATTTAATTATTTTATTACCCAATATGCTTTATGTTCAAGTTCTACCAGAAGGTGACATGCTTGTCCATAAATTAATCTATAGGAAGACATTCCAATAGGGGTTTCATAAGCTGTCCTATAGGCCCATAATGCATCATCCAATCGATCTGACCAATCTTTTCGATCAGGCCTAATAGTCTTTTGTAAGACATTCTTAATTTTTCTATTAGATACTTCTACCTGGCCACTTGTTTACGGATGGTATGGTGTAGCTATCTTATGTGTCACCCCATATTTTTGTAATAATGTTCGAATTAGGTGGTTTGTAAAATGGGTACCTCCATCACTAATGATAGTACGTGAAAATCCAAACCTAGAAAGATATTCTTCTGAACAAATTTTAAGACTACTTTTGAAGGGAAATCCTGATTTCCCAGTCCAGATTCGTTGAGATCTGATCAGATCAAGAGATATATTTCAAAAATTTTTTTCTTTGATCTATATCAGATCTTGGGATATGTTTCAGATCTGATTCTTATTATTTTAATAAATAAAATAAAAAGAAGATAAATTAAATCAAATTTAATTTACCTGATTTGGGTAATCCTATTACCCTGTAGATGATCCTGTATGCAGCGGAAGGTTCTGGATCTTAGCCACGCAAGCGCCTGGCCTCTACCGGTATCCACTCGGGTTGGATCTGGAGATCCTCTTCTTCTCTATCACATCCTCCAAAAATCAGATCTGGATCTGATCTGGAGGATCTTCAAAACTCTTTTGAAGATCTGCAGTCGTCCTTTTGCAGCAGCGCAGCCTTCTTGCTTTTGATCGCCTTTCCTTGATCTGAATCGCACCAACCAAAGTCCAAAACACTTTTGGACGTGGAGAGGAGAAGGGGAGAAGAGAGTATGGCATGGAGAAGGAGGGGAGAGGCAGCCTTGGGCGTGGGAAATCTGATTCTCAATCATATCACTTTTTATTCTAGGGTTGGGCGCAGGGTCTTATTTATAGACTAAGCTGTGATCCAACTCCTCTTCTTCTCAACCAATCACAACCCTTTGTGAAATCAGATCTAAATCTGATTGGTTGGGAATAGAGACCCCTGGATTCCTCCTTAGAGGGCGCCTAAGACCAGTCAAACTGGATTCTTAGTAGAACTCTAATTGGAATCCAAAAGGGAGGTGGAGTCCTTGTCCAACAAGGACTCCTAGGCGCCTCCTAACTTGGGCTCACGCCACCCTAGGGTGGCGTGCGCCCTTCTCCTTGCCAGGTTCTGGCAGGGGGACAGGCCCCCACCAGCTCTCCAATAGGTGCATGACATGTGGTCAAAAGTCAAAGTATCAATGGTCAACGTTTGACCAGTCAAAGGTAGACTTTTGACCAAAGTCAAAGAACAAGAAATGGCAGGTGACCAAAAATGGCAGGTAATGTCTTACAAAATAAGACAACCTTTTCTGACTTGGACAACCTCCAGTCAGACCATATGAAGGCCTCTGATTGAGCACAAACTCCTTTGGCTCAGTCAGGACAACTTATTTATGATAGTAAAAGAAGAACGTTAGGTTCAATCGAGTGCTAGCACGATTTCCTTGAACCTAATTGAATCTCATTCAGATCAATTGAACTAGATCAGTTCAATTGATGATCACCAGATTCAAACCCTTGTTTGTGTGACCCAGTTAGGTTCAGTTCTGTATGGTAATGGGATATGTCATGATCTCTATCATCGACATCATCGAAACTCCTTTCGATGGATCAGAACTCTTCTGATTCGAACAGCTAGAATGATCGATCATCTAAATCATTCTAATTGCTCCCAAAATCCACCAGTGACACCTAGCAGTATATGGTGGCAACCCATCAGAGCTGAATGCGAACCTCTTGGTGCAGCTACCTGTGTGATTAAGTTCTTCTATCTTGAGCCCCGATCAGATTAGGGTTAAGGTGAACTCGTCAAACCCTAGTCTCTGTCATATGATGTAATCATTCGATTCGAGTCCAATGTGAAAATCTAAATAGAAACTCTTTCTATTATTTCACTCTACCATGGCCATGGATTTCTGGACTTGATTCTCATGATCATCATAGGGCTGCTCCTCTACCACCGAGGTAGATAGATTCCCATCTTGATGCAATCCAGTTCCTACAATGAACATGCTATAGCCAACATACACCTCAGGGTTCCATATGGCTAGGAGACCGAGTAATGGTGTAGTCAAACTATAACACCCTCAAGGTGAACTGCCGATGCATCCTCAGGTCAAAGAACCAGACACACTACTGCAGCATCGAGTCAGTCATTGACGAGAAGGTAGACTTCCCTAATGACTACTCGAGGTGGTCACGCTCAGTGCCCTCGTTCTCTAACGAGTACCTGTACTCTCGCTCCGGTGTCTCCACACCGTAGACTCAAGACTCATCTACTAAAGAGAAGCGATCGTACACCAACCTTCCGGATCAATCACCATCCTCGTGATGATCCTATGGTCGGGAGCTGTTTATGAGTTAATAATGATTATTCATGTCTTAAATTTTCAACTCTTGAAAATATGAATTATCATTACCATTAACTCAAAGGATGTATCACAGACACTAAATACACATATGTGATAGAAAATAACCCATTTCATTGAATTATAGTCAAAATTACAATTTTGCCCCTAGAAGTGTATTACAAGTGTCAGCCAATTCTGGCTTCTAGGGCACATATATCTAACAATCTCCCACTTGTCCTAAAGCCAATTGGCTACAAGTCTAAGTCCCATCTTCTCAAGGTGGGCTTCGATCTTCTGCTGGCCCAACGGCTTTGTAAGTGGGTCTGCCACATTATCTGTGGAGTTGACTCTCTTGACCTCAACGTAACCTTTCTCAAGGTAATCGCGGATGGATGAGATGGTATCACCGTTTGCTTGGAACTCTTCCAGCTGACAGCTCCACCATTGCACACAAACAGACTTCCAGATGTCGACTTTCGATCATCTATATCGGACATGAAGTCCGAGTCTGTGTATCCCTGGACTTGGAGTTCTCCATTACCAAAGACCAACATCATATCCTTAGTTCTTCTCAAGTACTTAAGGATACATTTCACAGAAGTCCAGTGTTCTTCACCTGGATTTGACTGATATCTGCTTGTGACACTCACAGCATGGGCTATATCAGGTCGTGTACATAGCATGGCATACATGAGGCTCCCTATTGCAGAAGCATAAGGGATCTTGCTCATGCGTTCTATTTCCTCAGGTGTGCTGGGGCACATCTTCTTGGAAAGATGAATACCATGTCTGAAGGGTATTAATCCCCTCTTAGAGTTTTCCATACTAAACCTCTTTAGTACTTCCTCTATGTACATCTTCTGTGAAAGTCCTAGCATCCTATTCGGTCTATCCCTATAGACCTTAATTCCTAGAATAAAGGATGCTTCACCTAGGTCTTTCATGGAGAATTCCTTGGACAACCACATCTTGACTGATGTCAACATGGGAATATCATTCCCAATAAGGAGGATGTCATCCACGTACAATACGAGGAAGACAACAGCGCTCCCACTGACCCTTTTGAAAACACATGGTTCCTCTTCATTTTTGATGAAACCAAACTTTTTGATCACATCATTGAAACGAGTGTTCCAGCTCCGAGATGCTTGCTTAAGTCCATATATGGACCTTTGCAGCTTGCAAACCTTGTGATCAGTATCACTGGATGTGAAACCTAGCGGCTGTTCCATATAGATATCTTCCTCAAGATATCCATTTAGGAATGCCGTTTTCACGTCCATTTGCCATATTTCATAATCGAAATAGGCTGCAACAGCAAGCAATGTGCGGATGGATTTTAGCATAGCTACCGGGGAAAAGGTATCCTGATAGTCAATGCCTTCACGTTGACTATAACCTTTTGCCACCAGTCTAGCCTTGAATGTCTCCACATTCCCATCTGCACCAATCTTTCTCTTGAAGATCCATTTACACCCAATAGGTACTATACCTTCTGGTGGATCTACCAAGGTCCAGACTTGGTTTGAGTGCATCGAGTCAATTTCTGACTTCATTGCCTCTAAGCCATTTCTCGGAGTCGATATCTGATATCGCCTCGTTGTAGGTTTTGGGATCATCACCATGAGCACCATTACCTATGAGGAACATTTCCTCTACTTCCTCTGAAATAATACCTAAGTATCTTTCAGGGGGACGGGAAACTCTTTCCGATCTACGAGGTGGAGGAGGTAGTGTTCTTATTGGCTCAACCTGATTTGGTTCCACTTGGTCCTTAGCTCGTTTCTGCTTGTGAGACTTTCTCATCAAGCTTAATCTGCTTTCCAATGCCACTATCTTGAATAAACTATTTTTCAAGAAATATGGCATGTCGACTCACAATCACATTGTGGTCTTCTGGAATGTAGAAATAGTATCCTAATGACTCTTTAGGATATCCTATGAATCGAGCTCTAAAGGACCTAAACTCTAACTTGTCCGCTTGTTGTCTTTTGACATGAAGCCGGACAACCCCAAATTCTGAGATGACTCAGACTTGGTTTCTTACCGTGCCATATCTCATACGGTGTGGTAGGAACGGTTTTAGAGGGAACCCTATTCAGTAAATAGATTGAAGTTAATAATGAATGTCCCCAAAGAAAATCTGGGAGGTCTGTGAAGCTCATCATGGATCGAACCATATCCAATAGAGTCCGATTTCTCCGTTCTGAAACCCCGTTGAGTTGAGGTGTTCCTGGTGGAGTCCATTGAGAGACTATGCCATTTTCCTTAAGATAGTCTAGGAATTCCCGGCTAAGGTATTCACCTCCTCGATCTGATCGAAGAACCTTAATGGGTTTTCCAGTTTGTTTTTCTACTTCATGTCTGAATTCTTTGAACTTTTCAAAAGGCTTCAGACTTATGTCTCATAAGATACACATACCCATACCTAGACAGATCATCGGTAAAGGTAATGAAGTAGACAAAATTGCCTCTAGCCGGCACATCGAATGGGCCGCACACATCAGTATGTACTAGGGCAAGGAGATCTGTGGCCCTCTCCCCATGTCCAACAAAAGGGAGTTTAGTCATTTTGCCTTGAAGACAAGATTCACAAGTTGGATATGACTCAAAAGTCAATGGACTCAATAGCCCATTTTTCTCCAATTTGTTAATCCTATCTTCTGCTATATGACCTAATCTCAGGTGCCATAGATATCTGTCGTTTGGACTATCCCTAGGTCGTTTGGCATTCACGTTTTGCTCGATAGTTAAAATAGGTACATCAATATGCAACTGATAAAGACCATTAACAAGGAAACCATTTGCAATTTTATTTCTTTCATAAAGAATGTTACAATGGTCCTTAAAGAAGGTGATCACATAACCTTCTTGTGCTAAGCATGAAACAGAAATCAAATTCCTGCTAGCTGCAGGCACATAATAACAGTCTTTTAAAACTAAGTCTAAACCAGATGGTAATCGAAGAGGGTATGTTCCCACGGCTACTGCAGCAACTCTTGCTCCATTACCGATGCGTAGGATCATGTCTCCATCCCTCAGCCTCCTGCTATCCTCAAGACCCTGCATAGAAGTGCACAGATGAGCACTAGAACCAGAGTCAAGCACCCAACTGGATGCAGAAGAAACCGTAAGGTTAGACTCAATAACGAGCATACCTCCAGAAGGACCTTCCTTCTTGTTCTTCAGGGTGGCCAGGTAAGTAGGGCAGTTCCGCTTCCAATGGCCGTCGCTGTTGCAATGGAAACACTTTCCTTTGCCATCGACCTTTTTCTTCGGTTCTGCCTTCTTCTTCTTTGATCCTTCTACCTTTTGCTTTTTCACAGACTTCTTTTTCTTTCCATAAGACTTTCTTTTGGAAGAAGTCCGTTCCATAGCAAGAACTGAGCCTTTAGAACCTTTCATAGAAAGCTCAGCGGTAACCAGCATATTCATCAACTCGGCCAAGGAATTTTGAAGTTTATGCATGTGGTAATTCATGATGAATTGCCCATATGCATCAGTCAAGGATTGCAGAATAATATCGTTCTGCAGGTCCAAGTCCAACTTCACACCGAGCTTCTCAAGCTCTTCCATGTCCTTGATCATTGTCAGACAGTGATCTTGGACTGACTGCCCATCACGCATCTTAGCCTTAAAAAGTCGTTTTCGTGACTTGATATTTGGCTGCGCGACTCTGTTCACCAAACATCTCCTGCAGGTGAGCCAACATTTGGCGAGCAGTCCCGATATCTTCATGTTGGCGCTGGAGCTCATCAGACATCGAGCCCAACATGTAGTATCTGGCCTTATTATCTTCGTCAATCCATTTTTCCAGAGACGCTCTCTGTTCAGTGGATGGACGAGCTGGTAAGGTGGGAGGGTCCTGGTCCAAAACATGTGTTAACTTCTCTGAACCCAAAACAATTTTGTAGTTCCTGAGCCAATCTTTATAATTGGGTCCAGTCAGTCTATGTGTGTCTAGGATACGTGCCAGTGGGTTGGACGCAGACATTTTCCTGTAGAGAGTCAAAGATTCTAGTTAGATACTGTAATTTTGACTTGACCAATTTGTTTAGGGATTTTATTTTTAAACAAATTAGCTCCCACTATTTTCTCGGATCCCTACACTCCCTCTGTAGAGATGCGAAAATCTCCGCGATTGATGATTTCTAGTGGGTGGTGCGGTCTCACCAACTGACTCATCACCTCACCTAACAGTTATTGGTGATGGGTTAGCCAATGAGTGAACAACTCTTGTTCAATGATTCTCTAATCATGGTGCACCCAAACTTGGTCTCTAATTCATGAATCTCACCGTATCCGGAATATTGATCCACTCCTTAGTTAAGTCAGACCCACCATTTGCATAGACTGGGTTCCTAATTGAGGTCTCTCACCGTATCCGAAATATTGAGCCCAACTCATCCTCCAGCCCATAGCATCCAATGCCTAATAGACATGGTTGCATCTTCCCGGTGCAACTGAGCCACTGTATCCAGCCGAGAACAATCAACCCCGGGAAGGGCCCGCACGTCTACAATGGTGGAAGACCTCAGGACTTAATCTTTTCTTAGGGAGAATTGATTCAGGTCTCATTAAACTAGACTTGGCTTAGTCATAACAATTATGACTAACCTAGTGGCATGGGTCAGCTCGGATTATTGACCACCTCAGATCAGAACTGTGTCAACAGATATGGCCAGGTAAGTGAGACCGGTGGAAGGAATATGCCGTTAACTCGCACAAGAACGCATTCAGGTCGAGTAGCTTCCAATTAAAAACCAGTCGGTCGTCTGTGCCAAACTTACCTTAGACACCAAATTGTTGAGTCAGAACCAATTGGGTTAGCCTACAATCCAGACTCTAACCTCTGAGCCTAATTAGGTCTTGCTTGATCGTGACTCGATCTTGACCCAGACTTAATCCTATTAGGCTGGTCAATTTAAGCATTGTTGATCCCATCTAACCAACTCTTGATTCGGTTTGATCAACCGCTTAGACCTAATTGAGCTACCCAAGCCCGAACCCAGTATTATGAATATGTCTTAGATCTGAAATTCTCAATTTTAGACCTAATTAATATTCCATAAACTTAATTCTTAATTAAGTTGGGTTCATAAACAAAATATGCACAATAAATCCTAGGGTTTCAGGATCTAGGGTTTTGCAGAAAGTAAGTTTTGGGTTTCTGATTAAGGACGAACACGCAGCACCCCTACACGTCATAAGAACACCCCATCGAATGGGAAGAGAGGGCCTTTAAACCCTTCTTCGTTCTTATGACCGGACGGCCAAGAGGAACGCCTTAATCAGGAACATTCAATACTACAAAACAGTTATCAGATCTATATCATATATCTCATATACAAATTTAGATCTAATCAAGGCATATTTTGCATACATCTCATGTATCAAATCATGCATGTTTTCAGATCTAAATTATCTCATAATAATCTAAAAAATTAGATTTAAATTGATCTAATCAAAATAAATTCTAATCTAGACAATTATGTAGAACTATTCTACAACTAGTCTAGACATGCATCTATCATATCTCATATGATATTTAAAATTAAATAATTTTTATTTGCTGTTTATCAGATGTTATTATAACACTTATAATATCAGAAAATAGTAAATAAGAAGATCTAAAATATGATTTAATCAGATTAAAAAAAGACATGCAAAACTATTCTATAGAACTATTCTATTCTAGAACTAGTCATGCATATCTTCATAATTCTTAGATCCAAATCATTTAATTTTAATTTTTTCTGATTTCAGATCTGATCACATCTCATGTGACATCTAAAATCACATTATTTTTAATTAAAATAAAATTAAAATCAGATCTAAACAATTTTAGAACCATGGCTCTGATACCAGTTGAAGGGAAATCCTGATTTCCCGGTCCAGGTTCGTCCAGATCTGATTAGATCAAGAGATATATTTCAAAAATTTTTCTCTTGATCTCAATCAGATCTTGATATGTTTCAGATCTGATTCTTATTATTTTAATAAATAAAATAAAATAAGATAAATTAAATCAAATTTAATTTACCTGATTTGGGTAATCCTATTACCCTGTAGATGATCCTGATTGCAGCGGAAGGTTCTGGATCTTAGCCACGCAAGCGCCTGGCCTCTACCGGTATCCACTCGGGTTGGATCTGGAGATCCTCTTCTTCTCTATCACACCTCCAAAAATCAGATCTGGATCTGATCTGGAGGATCTTCAAAACTCTTTTGAAGATCTGCAGTCGTCCTTTTGCAGCAGCGCAGCCTTCTTGCTTTTGATCGCCTTTCCTTGATCTGAATCGCACCAAACTAAGTCCAAAACACTTTTGGACGTGGAGAGCAAGGGGAGAAGAGAGAATGGCATGGAGAAGGAGGAGGAGAGGAGAGGCAGCCTTGGACGTGGGAAATGATCTCTTTCAATAAGACTCCTTTATTAGGGTTGGGCGCAGGGTCTTATTTATAGACTAAGCTGTGATCCAACTCCTCTTCCTCTCAACCAATCACAACCCTTTGTGAAATCAGATCTAAATCTGATTGGTTGGGAAAAGAGACCCCTGGATTCCTCCTTAGAGGGCGCCTAAGACCAGTCAAACTGGATTCTTAGTAGAACTCTAATTGGAATCCTAAAAGGGAGGTGGAGTCCTTGTCCAACAAGGACTCCTAGGCGCCTCCTACTTGGGCTCACGCCACCCTTGGCGTGCGCCCTTCTCCTTGCCAGGTTCTGGCAGGGGGACAGGCCCCCACCAGCTCTCCAATAGGTGCATGACATGTGGTCAAAAGTCAAAGGGTCAATGGTCAACGTTTGACCAGTCAAAGGTAGACTTTTGACCAAAGTCAAAGAACAAGAAATGGCAGGTGACCAAAAATGGCAGGTAATGTCTTACAAAATAAGACAACCTATTCTGACTTGGACAACCTCCAGTCAGACCATATGAAGGCCTCTAATTGAGCACAAACTCCTTTGGCTCAGTCAGGACAACTTATTTATGATAGTAAAAGAAGAACGTTAGGTTCAATCGAGTGCTAGCACGATTTCCTTGAACCTAATTGAATCTCATTCAGATCAATTGAACTAGATCAGTTCAATTGATGATCACCAGATTCAAACCCTTGTTTGTGTGACCCAGTTAGGTTCAGTTCTGTATGGTAATGGGATATGTCATGATCTCTATCATAGACATCATCGAAACTCCTTTCGATGGATCAGAACTCTTCTGATTCGAACAACCAGAATGATCGATCATCTAAATCATTCTAATTGCTCCCAAAATCCACCAGTGACACCTAGCAGTATATGGTGGCAACCCATCAGAGCTGAATGCGAACCTCTTGGTGCAGCTACCTGTGTGATTAAGTTCTTCTATCTTGAGCCCCGATCAGATTAGGGTTAAGGTGAACTCGTCAAACCCTAGTCTCTGTCATATGATGTAATCATTCGATTCGAGTCCAATGTGAAAATCTAAATAGAAACTCTTTCTATTATTTCACTCTGCCATGGCCATGGGCTTTCTGGACTTGATTCTCATGATCATCATAGGGCTGCTCCTCTACCACCGAGGTAGATAGATTCCCATCTTGATGCAATCCAGTTCCTACAATGAACATGCTATAGCCAACATACACCTCAGGGTTCCATATGGCTAGGAGACCGAGTAATGGTGTAGTCAAACTATAACACCCTCAAGGTGAACTGCCGATGCATCCTCAGGTCAAAGAACCAGACACACTACTGCAGCATCGAGTCAGTCATTGACGAGAAGGTAGACTTCCCTAATGACTACTCGAGGTGGTCACGCTCAGTGCCCTCGTTCTCTAACGAGTACCTGTACTCTCGCTCTGGTGTCTCCACACCGTAGACTCAAGACTCATCTACTAAAGAGAAGCGATTGTACACCAACCTTCCGGATCAATCACCATCCTCATGATGATCCTATGGTCAGGAGCAATTTATGAGTTAATAATGATTATTCATGTCTTAAATTTTCAACTCTTGAAAATATGAATTATCATTACCATTAACTCAAAGGATGTATCACAGACACTAAATACAGATATGTGATAGAAAATAACCAATTTATTGATTTTAGTTAAAATTATAATTTTGCCCCTAGAAGTGTATTACAAGTGTCAGCCAATTTTGGCTTCTAGGGCACATATATCTAACAACTTTATGATCATTGGTTCATGTTGCTTTTGCTTCAATCCATCTAGAAACATAATCGATAGCCACCAAAATATATTCAAATCCATTGGAAGGTGAAAAAGGTCCCATAAAATCAATTCCCCATACATCCAAAATTTCTACTACTAAGATGGGGTTTAATGGCATCATGTTTTTCTTTGAAATATTCCCTAAGGCTTGACACTTAAGACATTCCTGACTAAATGTATGGGCATTCTTAAATAATGTTGGCCAATAAAAACCACTCTGTAATACTTTTGCCATAGTTTTTCATCCAAAAAAATGTCCTCCGCAAGCAAGGGTATGATAGAATTGTAAGATACTCAATTGTTCAAATTCAGGAACACATCTACGAATAATTTAATCAACATAAATTCTAAAAGGCTTAGGATTTTCTCAAAAATAATATTTGATTTGAGCAAAGAATCGATCCTTCTCATTCTTAGACCAACCATCAGGAATTTATCCTATGACTAAGTAATTGACAATATCTACAAACCAAGGGGCCTTTGTATATGAAACTATTAACAATTGTTCATCTGGAAAAGATTCTCTGATTGATACAGGTTCACTATCTTTAACTAGGATCTTAGATAGATGGTCTACTACAACATTTTTATATTCCTTTTTATCTCAAATTTCAATATCGAATTCTTGTAGCAGTAAGATCCATCTAATTAATCATGGTTTAGCATCTTTCTTTGAGAGTAGGTATCTCAAAGCTGAATGATGAGTAAATTATGATTTTTGATCCTAATAGATATGATCTAAATTTTTCTAGGGCAAACACAATGGCTAGCAACTCTTTTTCAGTGGTGGTATAATTCATTTGTGCTTCATTCAGAGTTCTACTGGCATAATAGATCACTACAGGACATTTGTTTACCCTTTGGCCCAAGATAGCTCCTATGGCAAAGTCTGAGGTGTTGCACATAATTTTGAAAGGTAGCGACCAGTTAGGAGGTTGTATGATTGGAGCTTTGGTCACAGCTTCTCTTAAGATTTTATAAGCTTTAAGATAATTTTCATCAAAGTTAAAAGAAACATCCTTAGCGAGTAGATTACACAAAAGACGATAAATTTTAGAGAAGTTTTTGATGAAGCGATGATAGAATCCTGCATGGCCAAGAAAAGATCGAATTTATTTGACAGAAGTGGGAGGAGGAAGTTTAGAAATTAGTTCAACTTTAGTTTTATCTACCTCAATCCCTTTCTTAGATTTTATATGTCCTAAAATGATCCCCTCTTAAACCATGAAGTGGCTCTTTTCCCAGCTTAACACTAGATTAGCATCGATACATTGTTTTAATATTTTCTTCAAATTGTTGAGGCAACTCTCAAAAGATTTTTCAAAGACTGAAAAGTCATCCATGAGTATTTCTAAAATATCTTCTATCATGTCTAAAAATATTGACATCATGCACCTTTGAAAAGTCACAAGTGCATTACATAATCCGAATGGTATTCTATGGAAAGCAGGGTTCCATAGGGACACATAAAGGTGGTCTTTTCCTGATCTCCTAGGTAGATTGCTACCTGATTGTATCCTGAGTATCCATCTAAAAAGCAAAAGTATTGTTGGCCTGCTAGTCTTTCTAGGATTTGATCAATAAAGGGTAAGGGAAAGTGATCTTTTCAGATGGTTGTATTAAGTTTTCTATAATCTATACAGACATGCCACCCAGTGGAATGTTGTGTTGGTACTAAGTCCTCATGTTCAATGTGGATAATCGTGAGTCCAGATTTCTTTGGAACAACTTGTGTAGGATTCACCCAGTGGCTATCAGAGATAGGATAAATAATTCCAGCATCTAACCATTTAATTACCTCTTTCTTGACTACTTGCATGTTAGGGTTAAGCCATCTTTGCATCTCTCAAGTTGGTTTGGCATTATCTTCTATATAAATATGGTGCATGCATATTGACGGACTAATTTCTTTTAAATCAGCGACGGTCCAACCTATGGCCTCCTTATATATTTTCAGAATATTTACTAATTAGTCTTCCTATTCAGTAGTTAAGTTGGATGCAATTATTATTTATAGGGTTTTCTTTGATCCTAAAAATACATACTTAAGTGATTTAGGTAAAGGTTTTAGTTCAAGTTGTGGTGGGGCTTGAATTGAAGGATGTAATGGTTCAATTTTTCACTTGGGTAAGGGCTCAACTTTCACTGACCAAGGTAATGAATGTGATGGTTGAGGTGAATTAAGCAAGGAATTCACTTCCTAGGTTTGAGTTTCTTCAATGGGTTCCTCATCTTGCAGTAAATCTAGGGAGGAATTAGATTCAACTATTTCATCTACCTAATTTATTACAAAAGAGTCTTCCTCCTCTTGAGTGTACTTTGGGGTATTAAAAATATTAATTCTTACTTCTTGATTCCTAAAGGAAATGTCCATAGCTCCTATCTTGCAGTTGATATTGGCATTGGCAGTCGCTAAGAATGGACGTCCTAAAATTATGAGATTCTGGTTCAGTTCTTGGGATGGCTCCATATTAAGTATGAGGAAGTCTACTAGAAAATAACATTTATCTACTCTAACTAGAACATCCTCAATCGAACCACATGGTATTTTTAAAGATCTATCAGCTAATTACAAAATAATTGATGTGGATTTTAGTTATCCAATCCCAAATTTTTCATAAACCAAGGTTGGAAGTAGGTTCACACTAGCTCCTTAGTCTAGTAATGCTCGGTTAAAGGTTATGCCTCCTATAACACATGAAATCAAGGGAGCACTAGGGTCCTTCATCTTTTAAGGTATTGGATTTCATAGGACCACACTTACATCCTCAGATAGCATAACTCTTTTAGTGGTTCGTGGCTCACACTTTTGGATGCAGAGTTCTTCAAGAAATTTAGCATAGATCGGGACATGCTGAATTACATCGAGGAGGGATAAATTAATATGAGCTTGTTTAAATAGTTCCATTAGCTCCTTGTTGCGTGCTTCTTGCTTTTTACGAAAAGATCCTGCCTCTAAGGCCGAAGGAAATGGGGCTTTGGGTTTATATATCTCGGCTAATTCATCTATTCTCTTCTTCCCTTTATCTATCTTATCAGTGTCAGTACCAATTCTAAGCTCAGGTTCTTCTATATGATTAGTTTCAGTACTAACCTCTTCTTCAAATTTTTCATCTTAGCTAACATCAGTATTGGCCTCTATCACCTGGTCTTGGTATAGGTTCTTAAGAATCCTACCACTTCTAAGTTCAGATATTGCTTTGGCATTTTCTAATTAGGGATTCTTAGGTGGGATGTTAGATGGATGAGTAAATCTAGGTGGTTGATAGACATTAGATGGATTATTTTTAGAATTTGCAATTAGTTGGCTTGGTAATTGACTTGATTCTCTCCTCATGCTAGACTCAGCTAATTATCCTATTTGAGCTTTTAGCCTGACGATTGATTGTTGTTGGGTCAGAATTGATTGTTGTTGGCTTAGAATCAATTGTTGAAGTTGATTGAATTTATCATCGGCTAGATTGGTCTGTTGAGGAGGTTCGTACGAGGGCTGATTATACTGCAGTGGTTGAGAAGACTGACTAGGCTGACCCTTATTATAGGCATAGTTCTGGTACTGGGGCCTATTTTGATAATTTTGGACTGGTGGGATTTGGGTCTGAGTCTGAGTTTGTTGTGGTTTCCAAGAGAAATTAGGGTGGTTTCTCCAACCGAGGTTATACGAATTTGAATATGGGTCATTAAGTAGTTTGGAGTAACCTTGAGCAGCTTGGACTTGTTCTTGGATAAGAGGTGGTAATTGTGCAGCTGTGGGACATTCACTTACATGATGTGTTGGGCTAGCACAAATAGAGTAAATCTCCTGATAATTAGAAGCTGGTGTGTATTGTGCAGGAGATTGTTGACCTAGGTTAAGGAATTGATCTAATTTCTAGGCAATAGGGTCGACTTTATCTAATTTTTGTGCTGTTATGTTCAAGTCTGCTTTAGAATTAAGTTCTGGAGTTTTGATCTCATAAATTCTTGTCCATTTTTGTTGAGAAATTGATCTTTCATAAGAGGATAATGAAGCATGGTTAATAGAGTTTTCACTTAAGGTTTCAAACAAGGTATAAGCTTCATCCTCACTTTTGCTCATGAATGCATCTCCATAGGATACATCAACCATCTGCTTATATTGATCTCCTAAACCTTCATAGAAAGCTTGTACAATTTGCCACTTAGATAGACCATGGTGTAGACATTTTCTAAGAAGTTTCTTAAGTCTTTCCCATGATTCACGAATTTGTTCTCCTAGAAGCTGAGCAAATCCTGTGATAGCTTGCCTCATGGTATTGGTTCGTCCTATGGGATAAAATTTCTTAAGGAATTCATGTTGCATCTCTGCCTATGTTTGAATTGTTCTTCCTAATGTGCCAAGCCAGTACTTGGCTTTATCTTTTAATGAGAAAGAGAACGAGGTCAGTCTAAGGGCATCAACAGAAAAATTTTGAATTTTTACCGTAGAGTAGATTTCTAAGAATTCATCCAGATGTTTGTGAGGGTTTTCATTGGTGTTTCCATAAAAAGATGGGAGCATCTGAATTGTGGTCGACTTGATCTCATAGTGGCTAGTAGGGATATTAGGTAAGTGGATGCAAGTCGATGGATTATAGGTGGAAGGAATAAAGTATTCCTTCATCTATCTAGACGGTTCTTCATAATTTCCAGCCATTTGATTATCTGGTCTTATATGAATTAGTCTTTCAATTTTAGGATTTGATTTAACTAGGTCAGGTAAAAGCGATCTTCTAGTATGCATGTACTAGTGCAACCCAATATATGGTTCAAGATATATATATTATTATTTTTTTATTTTATTATTATTATTATTTTAAGAAAAGAGGAGAGAAAGAAAGAAGGGGGTTCGAGAAAGATCCTAAAGAGTCTTAAATCTAGAGATGATAGAGAGAAGAGTTAATTTGTGGTTTATGTTTGATGTTATTTAGCAAACAAGTTAGGCAATCAATCCTGACTAAGGGTTGTCTTAGGTCTAGATAGCTCCTAACTACTAAAGATCACCTTCGAGCCCTCCAAGTAGAGGATTAACCAATCAACTGGTCCGGTAAGTGTAAGATCGGTGGGAGTCCCCCATTGGTTGCCTTAGACATTAATTGTGCTTGGTCAGATAAGCGAACAGAACCAATTATGTAACCACCTTTCTTCAGGCCTAGTCATCCCTGAACCAATTTTCTAGACACCAGTTAAATTGATTAATCCTAACCCATTTCAACTCTAAGGTTTTCTTGTCCTATTGAGCTCAAATAACCTTAAGGGTCGGTGTCTAATTGATTTTAAGAGTTAAGGTTTGGGTTAATGCAATATGAGGGTTGGTTGTTTGTAAGGGTCTTCATTGGTGTTCTCATAAAAATAAAATATCAATTTATATATATTTTTAAAAAATTAATATTTTTATTAGTAAATTTATGGTACTTATCACGCTCCTTCCGAATGAACTCCTCCAGTCACGCTCCTTTAGGTACTGCTCCTTTTAATCGCACTCATCCCGGTGGTGCTCCTTCGAGTCAAACTCCCAAGTCATGCTCCTTTTAGTTGAACTCCTTCCGGATAAACTCCTCCAGTCATGCTCCTCCTACCGGTGCTCCTTCTAGGTGGACTCCTTCCGGATGCACTCCTTTCAATCGTGCCTTCTCCAATCGAAGTCCTTCCATTCGAGTACCATTTAGGATGAGCTTCTCCCAGCTAGTCGTGGATCTACTTAGCCCGTGTTATGCCTATCAGCTGGAGCCATCCAAAAGGACCTCGTCAAGCCATTGATTCATGATAATTATTCTACGAAGGATGGGGCACAGTACTTCAAATCTCAATTCAAGAGGTACCTACCTGTACATGACCCAGGAGGCTTCTAAACTCCTTAAAGCCACTAGACATTACACCAACAGACCTCAGTCGGTTACAAGTTCACTACATATATTGAAGTCTTTAATCTGTATCCAAACTCCAACAAATGGATCTCAACCACCTACAAGTCATGATAAACAACAAGTCATCCTCCATAACAAACTCTACATGGCCTGAGTAGCCCACTATTAGATGGTTACGGCTGTCACCATCAGTTTGTTACATGTTTTGTCTATAAAAAGAATCCTCTAGATATGTTTTCTTCTAAGCTCTATTTTTCTTTTTATTACTCTGCTTCTCTATTTTCTAAGCACTCCATTCTAGTTGATCAAAAAATTGACTTGAGCATCGGAGGATCCTGCCGGAGCCACCCACCTCTAATTTGGATTTTATTTTGTAGGTCCCGTTGGTGGCCTCACCTTTCCAACTCCAGCTACCTCCGACATCCTCATAGATTTTTGCATCAATAGGATTGGCACTAAAAGAGGAAACTCTAAGCCCTTGTTCTAAAGGGAGTGCCCAGTCGATCCTATCTACCTTCTTCTTCTACTAATCTTTTGAGTCCACCTCCATTTAATCCCTTCTTGTTCCAAAAATGCCCCCAAAGAAGACAACCACCCAACAGTCTACTACTTCTATTGCCAGATCCGAGCCATATCCACCCATCCCAGCTCCCTTGCTAGCACCTCAATCTCTTCGACCAGTTGCCATGGTGGATCTAGAGTAGTTCAACCTGTTGATGCAGCAGGTTCAAGGCCTCGTTGAGATGGTGCAGGCCATATAGCATCCCCCGATAGCAACCCAACCAAAGAGACCCCTATCGAAACTTTAAGAACTGGTACAAAGAAGGGCCACCTAGGTCAGCACCGTTACCTTCGAGAAGGGAAAACAAAGAGCAGGGAGCCCCTACTCTGATCATGATTCTTCTCCATAGGAGACTTTTTCTATCTACAGCCGGCACCCCTCTAAGATCTACGATTGAGATGCCACTTTTGATCGAAAACTTTAGAAGATGAGTTGGCAGATTAAAGAGATTTGCTATGCTAGCCCAGTCCACGATAATGACATCTACATCGATACCCCCTTTTCTGCCCGAATCATGCAAAAGCCTATCCCATCGAACTTCAAGCTCCCTCAATTAGAGAGTTATGATGGAACTTTCGATCTGGTCGACCATTTTGAGGCCTTCTAGACCATGATGCTGCTCCATGGCATGCTTGATGCTATTCTTTGTCTACCTTTCCCCTCCACTCTGAAAGAAGTAGCAAGGAGTTGGTACTCGAGCCCCAAATTGGGTGCCATCTTTTCTTTTGATCAGCTGAGCCATAAATTTGTGGCTCATTCCATCAGCAACCATCGCTAGAGACAAGGTCCGGACTCCCTTGTCAACATAAAGTGAAAAGAAGGAGAGTCCATTTGAGCCTATGTCGACCACTTTAATGCTGCTGCCCTAGAATTTTGAAATCTAGACCAATCTATTGCTATGGTCACATTGAAAGGTGGTTTTTAGAAGAATGATCTTCTTTGTTTCTTACAGAAGAAGTACCTCCTAGACTTTGCCGACATGGTAGCCCGGGCCAAAGGCTATGCCCAAGCAGAGGAAGCATTCTGACTGAAAGATGAAGAAGTCATGAAAGAGCTATAGGCGGGCGAATACAGCAATCCCGCAACTATAGAAAGGTCGAGTGAAGCTCGACCGTGCTCCCGAACCCATCCTGAGTGCAAATGAGCTTTGACTCCCCGTCGAGCTCATTAACAAAGAAGCCCGAATAGAAAATCATGGTGGAACTCCCCCCCAAAAGATTTCATAACTATGCTGCTCTGAATGCCACAAAAATCTAAGTGTTGATGAAAACAAAGGAGCAGCTGCCAAGGCCAGAGAGGTTGTGGAGTCACCAAGCCAGATGCAATCCCAACAAGTACTATTTTTACCATCATGACCATGGTCATGATACTGAAAAATGTCTCCAGCTTCAGGATGAGATCGAAGCATTGATTAGAAAAGGTCTACTGGATCGATTTAGGTGCCAATCAGAAAGGAGGAAAGATCGATCAACAGCCCCACCATAGTCTGAACCATCTCAGAGGCATGAGCAGCAAGGAGATTGGCCCCACTTGGCATCATCAATACTATTGCTCAGGGACATCAATGAAGGGAAGCCAGTAGATCGACGGAGCCGGCAAAGAAGCATCAAAACTAAAGAACTTATCACTTTCATTGAGGAAGATGCTCAAGGGGTACAGTTTCTACATAATGATGTAGTTGTAGTAACTCTAAATATTGCAAACTATAATGTATGCTGCATTTTAATTGATAATGACTGCTGATATCTTGTTTTATGATGCTTTCAATAAAATTTTCATATCTGATAGTAGGATATGTCTAATGAATTCTCTATTAGTTGGATTCACTGACGACATAGTGCCAGTTGAATGGATAATAACTTTACAAGTCATGGCAGATCAGTACCCAAAGTAATCCAGAGCCTAAGTCAATTTTTTAGTGGTGAAGGCACCCTTTGCTTACAATGCAATCCTTGGCCGATCTGGTTTGAATGCACTCTAGACTATGGTTTCAACTTATTATCTAAAAATAAAGTTCCCAACAAAGCATAGAGTTGGGAAGGTCAGAGGAGATCAGTTACTAACTAGGCACTGCTATAATTTTGCCCTATAGAGAGGAAGGCAAGTAGATTCTTGTCCAATAGATGGGCTTGATTCTCGTGATGACCTATCCGAAGAAAGGGGGGAACCCATCGATGACCTTATGGAGGTCCATTTAAATGATGAAAATAAGGAACACACTATAAAGACTGGCTCTAATTTGAAAGAAGAAGTCAGAAAGTAGCTCGTCGCCTTCTTATGAAAGAATGCTGATGTTTTTGCTTGGGTACCTACAGATATGCCTGGGATTGATGTAGAGATAATTGAGCATCATCTGGGTGTGGACCATAAACGTCAGCCAGTGAAGCAAAAAAAGCACAGCTTTGCATCTGAGAGGTAGAAGGCTATTGTGGATGAGGTCGACAAACTCCTCAAAGCAGGATTCATTCGAGGAGTACTCTACCCAGACTAGATCGCAAATGTCGTTCTCATTAAAAAGATAAATGGCAAATGGAGGATGTACATAGACTTCACAGACTTGAACAAAACATGCTCAAAAGATAGCTACCTCCTGCTCAGGATTGACCAACTGATGGATGCAACTTTGGGCCATGAACTCCGCATCTTTATGGATGCCTTCTCTTGCTATAATCAAATCTGGATGGCATTAAAGGATAAGGAGAAGACTTCTTTTATTACTGACCATGGTCTTTATTATTACAGGATTATGTTCTTTGCGCTTAAAAATATAGGTGCAACTTATTAGCATCTAGTAAATAAGATCTTCAAGGAGCAGATCGGCTACAACATGAAAGTGTATGTAGATGACATGCTGGTTAAAAGTTGATCTTCACTGAATCACATTGCCGATCTTGAAGAGACCTTCAGCATCCTTTAAAAGTACAAGATGAAGCTAAATCCTATAAAATGTGCTTTCGGAGCAACCTCAGAGAAGTTCCTAGGATTCATGGTGTCAAGGCGTGGTATTGAAGCCAACCCAGAGAAGATCAAAGTCATCCAAGTAATAACCACCCCAAAAATAATAAAAGAAGTTTAGTGCCTCACAGGCAAGATAGCTGTCTTGAATCGCTTCATTTCAGATTGGTGGAGCATTGTATACCCTTCTTTCAAGTACTCAAATAGTCCAAGAACTTCAATTGGACTCCTAAGTGCCAGTAGGTCTTTGAAGAATTGAAAAACTATTTCAGTTCATCCCTGCTCCTAGCCAAGCTTGAACCTGGAGAACTATTTTTGTACCTTACTGTATCTCCAATAGCTATTGGAGTCATCCTAGTCAAAGAAGAAGCTAAAGTTTAGAAGCTAATCTACTATATAAGTAAAGTCCTAAGGGATGCAGAAATAAGGTACACCAAATTAGAAAAATTAACTTATGCCTTGTTGATTATAGCTAGGAAGCTCTGACCTTATTTCTAAAGACACAATTACTTTCCTTGCTGATCAATCCATCAAGGCAATTCTTCATCAATCTGATAGCTCTAGAAGGATAGCAAAGTGGGTGATTGAGCTAACCGAGTTTGCTATCAATTTTCAACCTCGGCCATCCATTAAGGCTCAAATACTGGCCAACTTCATAGTAGAGTGCAAGATCCTAGATGCAGCCAAACCTGAGCATCAAAAAGTCAGTAATCTAGGTTCCCCTAAAGAGAAGGCTGATTTTCCTGAAGACTTCTAGGAATTATATGTGGATGGTTCATCTAATGCTTCTAGGACAGGTGCAGGCTTGATTTTCATTAATCTAGAGGAGATTGTGGCCAAATATGCTTTGCGCTTTGAGTTCCCTACCACTAACAATGGAGTAGAGTATGAAGCCTTGATTGCAGGACTAAGAATAGCCAAAGAACTAGAAGAAGAACATTTGAAAGTTTGCAGTGACTCTCAACTGGTTGCCGGGCAAGTCAGTAGAAATTATGTAGCTCAGAAGGAAAGCATGAAGAAGTACTTGAGAAAGGTAAGAAGCTTGATCTCGGCCTTTAATAGCTTTGATATCTAGCAGATCCCCAAGATAGAGAATACTAGAGCCGATCTTCTCTCAAAGTTGGCAACCCTGGTCCCAAATGAACTGCCGAAGGAAGTTTTCTTCAAAGTTCTATAGCACCCAAGTTCAGAAGAGTCCCAAGCAATAATGTAGATCAACCATAAGCCTAGTTGGATTGACCTACTAATTTCTTATCTCAAGGATGGAATTCTTCCAAGAGATCGAAAAGAAGTTTGGAAACTAAGAAATTAGGCCTCCCGCTATGTCCTGCATGAGGATAAGCTATAGAAGAGGTCATACTCCCTGCCACTCCTCAAATGTCTTCGATCTTCCGAAGCTGATTATGCCTAGAGAGAAGTTCGTGAAGGAAAATGCATTAATCACCTGAGGGCAAGATTCTTATCATATAAGCTACTTCAATAGGGATATAATTGGCCAACAATGCATCAAGATGTGATGGATTATGTAAGAAAATATGACAGATGTCAGAGAAATGCAAACATTCAGAGACAGCCAGCTTCACAGCTCACACCATTAGGTGCTCCTTGGCTATTTGAACAATGAAGGATGGATATACTTGGGCCTTTTTCCATGACATTTGGACAATAAAAGCTCCTACTGGTGGTAGTAGATTATTTCACTAAGTGGATTGAGGTCGAACCTCTAACAAATATCACTAAAGCCAAAGTGTAGGATTTTATCTGAAAGTTGATAGTTTGTAGATTTGGTCTCCTACGGATATGAATTACTGATAATAGACGCCAGTTCGCAGTCACCAAGTTCGCTGAATTTTGTGAAGATGAACATTTTCTACCATTTCATATCAGTAGCCCATCCACAAGCGAATGGTGAAGTCAAGGTAACTAACAGAACTTTGCTTCAAGGGATAAAGGCAAGGCTTAAAAGAGCAAAAGGAACATGGATGGACGAACTCCATCATATAGTCTGGACTTACAAAACCACTCAAAGGTTGCCAACTTGAGAAATCCCTTTTACATTAGCTTTTGGAATAGAGGCAGTCATCCTAGTGGAGCTTGGACTTCCTTCATCGTGAGTTGAAGCTTTTTATGAACAGAACAACTCATAGGATCTCAAAGCAAATCTCGATCTATTGGAAGAAAAGTGAGAGAAGGCTCAAATCCGAATGGTAGCTTACAAGCAAAGAGTATCCTGCTACTATAATTCAAGAGTCAGAAATAAGACATTTAAAGTAGGAGACTTGATTCTTCGATGAGAGGATATCTCATAATCCCAAAATCAAGAAAAGCTCACCCTAAACTAGGAAGGCCTTTATGAGGTTATAGAAATTGTCTGATTGGGAATATATTATCTGAAGGAGCTTGGAGAAGCTGTGCTGCCATGGCCATGAAATTCAAAAAATCTACAAATGTATTATTAGTAACTACATGTCAATAAAATTTTCTTACTTTAATATCTCCATCCTGAAGGAAAAAAATGGGTTTTCTTGTTGCAAGATACATCTAATCGGATCAGATTTATAGTAGAATAATTTTAAAAAAAAATTTATGATCTGATTAAATTTGAGAGTTCTCAAATCTAATTAGATTGATCTAAAATTAGAAGTAAAATAAAAATAAAAAATAGTGATAACAATTATCACCTGATCGGGTAAATCGTTTACCCATTGTGATGATCTAACGATTGATCCAAGATTTTGATTGAGCCGCGCACGTGCCCGACCTCTATCAATATCCACTTGGGTCAGATCTAGAAGTCTCCTTCTTCTAGATCTAATCTCCAATGATCAAATCTAATATCTTCCCATAGAGCCTTCAAAATGAACTCCGAAGGCTGCACGTTCATCTCACGAACACCATCGTCTCTCGCTAATTTTTGTGCCAATGGGACTTGATCTTTGCTCGCAGGTTTTGCCCAACTCTTGAGCATGGAGAAGAGGGAGAGGATTAGATGAGGGAGGCATGGAGATGAAGATTTTGGTAGGGCTTCGCCATAGAGAAATCACAATGCACAACTGCTTGCATAGGGCCCTATTTATAGACCTAGTCAAGAGTCCCTTTGCATATAACTTTGAATTGGTCATAGTTTAACATCCAGAAGGACTCCTCCATGATCTCCATGCCCCACACCATATTTTTTCTATATTTTGTCATACAAAACTCAGAAATATGGCATGGAATAAAGGATAAGGTGAGTAGATGGCACAAACTCTTATCTCCCTAGACATTTGAATCAAATTTAAATGCTTTGACCAGTCAAATCAAATTTGAATGGGCACCTTCTCCTATCTATCAGATGTGCATGCCATAAAGGGGTGTGCACTTAGAAACTACACATAAATTCCATATGGATGTGCACCCTCAGATAAATTCTAGGAGGCGCATGTCATATCTATTCTTTCCTGGATACTGGGTCAACATTTGACCCTTGTCCTGTTTCCATCTTATGGGATAAAGACAAAATCTTTTCAAGTCCCATCCAATGGATTTATGTCAAGTCCTAATTAAGTTAGAATAAGTCTTGATCAGACCAGGACTCGATCTAGTCAGATCAAGAAAAATTCATCTAGAACTATAGGGAGAGGCTTGTCCAAATTTTATCTCATGATTTTAGGACAAGCCCTAATATGGCAAAGACAACCCTTGTCTTGTTCCCATCTTATGAGATTTAGGACAAGTCTTGATCAAGCTAGGAGAAAGTCCAGTTAGATCAAGATAAATTCCTATAAAGTTTTCGGATAAGCCTTGTCCAAATAGTTTCATAAATTAGCAGGTCTTATTTTGTTTCCATCCAATAGATTAGGGCAAGCCTAGATCAGGTTAGGATAAGACTTTTTTGATCTGGACAAGTTCTAGTCAAACTAGGACAAGCCCATACAAGGATCTTGGATGAGCTAAATCTAATTTGGCTTAGTCGAGATGACCCAGAAAGACTACAGAAGGAGAATGTTAGGCTCAATTATGTGCTAGAATGATTTTCTTGAACCTAAATGTATCTAATCCAAATCAATCGAACTGGATTAGCTCCATTGATGATATCCAGATCCAAACCCTTATTTGTGTGATCTAGTTAGGTTCAGTTCTATATGATAATGGGATATGTCATGATCTCCATCATCAACATCATCGAAACACTTTCGATGGATCAGAACTCTTCCGATTCATACAATTAAAATCGTCGATCATCAAGACAATTCCAATTGGTCCCAAAATCCACCAGTGACACCTAGCAGTATATGATGGCAATCCATCAAAACTGAATAGCGAACCTCTCGATATAGCTACCTATGTGATTAGGTTTTTCTATCATGAGCCTGATGGGTTTAGGATTAAGATGAACTCGTCAAACCCAACACCCATCACATGAATGAATCATTCGATTCAAGTCCAATATGAAACCCTAATAGAAACTCCTTTATATTATTTCACACTACCATGGCCATAGGTTTTAGAACTCTATCTTATGATCATCATAGGTCTACTCCTCTACCAAGGTTGATAGATCTCATCTTGGTGCGATCCAATTCCTACAATAAACATGCTATAGCAAACATACACCTCAGGATTTCAAATGGCTAGGAGATCAAGTTATAGTATAGTCAAACTATAACATCCTCATGGTGAACTGTTGATGCACCTCAGGTCAAAAAACCAGACATGTTGCAGCATCGAGCTAGTCATCGATGAGAAGGTAGGCTTCCTTATGACTACTCGAGGTAGTCACACTCAGTGCCCTCATTCTCTAACAAGTACCTGTACTCTCACTCCGATGTCTCCACACCATAGACTCAAGATTCATCTATCCTAAGAAAGTGATTGTACATCAATCTTTTGGATCTATTACCATCCTTGTGATGATCCTATAATCGAAAGCAATTTATGAGTTAATTTTGATAACACATACCTTAAATTATCAACTCTTGAGAATATGTGTTATCATGCCTATTAACTCAATAGATGTATCACAGATACTTTAATACACAATATGATAGAATAAATAATTTTTTAATTAATTTTAAGGCCAAATTATAAAAATATTTTTTGAAAGTATTTAACAAGTGTCAGCCAATCTGGCTTCTAGGGAACAGATCTAACAAACTTCCACTTGACCTAAAGCCAATTGGCTACAAGTCTAAGTCACATCTTCTCAAGGTGGGCTTGAATCTTCTATGGGTCTAAAGGCTTCTGTTAGATATATGTGCCCTAGAAGCCAGAATTGGCTGATACTTGTAATACACTTCTAGGGGCAAAATTATAATTTTGACTATAATTAATGAAATGGGTTATTTTCTATCACACATGTGTATTTAGTGTCTGTGATACATCCTTTGAGTTAATGGTAATGATAATTCATATTTTCAAGAGTTGAAAATTTAAGACATGAATAATCATTATTAACTCATAAACAGCTCCCGACCATAGGATCATCACGAGGATGGTGATTGATCCGGAAGGTTGGTGTACGATCGCTTCTCTTTAGTAGATGAGTCTTGAGTCTACGGTGTGGAGACACCGGAGCGAGAGTACAGGTACTCGTTAGAGAACGAGGGCACTGAGCGTGACCACCTCGAGTAGTCATTAGGGAGTCTACCTTCTCGTCAATGACTGACTCGATGCTGCAGTAGTGTGTCTGGTTCTTTGACCTGAGATGCATCGGCAGTTCACCTTGAGGGTGTTATAGTTTGACTACACCATTACTCGGTCTCCTAGCCATATGGAACCCTGAGGTGTATGTTGGCTATAGCATGTTCATTGTAGGAACTGGATTGCATCAAGATGGAATCTATCTACCTCGGTGGTAGAGGAGTAGCCCTATGATGATCATGAGAATCAAGTCCAGAAATCCATGGCCATGGTAGAGTGAAATAATAGAAAGAGTTTCTATTTAGATTTTCACATTGGACTCGAATCGAATGATTACATCATATGACAGAGACTAGGGTTTGACGAGTTCACCTTAACCCTAATCTGATCGGGGCTCAAGATAGAAGAACTTAATCACACAGGTAGCTGCACCAAGAGGTTCGCATTCAGCTCTGATGGGTTGCCACCATATACTGCTAGGTGTCACTGGTGGATTTTGGGAGCAATTAGAATGATTTAGATGATCGATCATTCTAGCTGTTCGAATCAGAAGAGTTCTGATCCATCGAAAGGAGTTTCGATGATGTCTATGATAGAGATCATGACATATCCCATTACCATACAGAACTGAACCTAACTGGGTCACACAAACAAGGGTTTGAATCTGGTGATCATCAATTGAACTGATCTAGTTCAATTGATCTGAATGAGATTCAATTAGGTTCAAGGAAATCGTGCTAGCACTCGATTGAACCTAACGTTCTTCTTTTACTATCATAAATAAGTTGTCCTGACTGAGCCAAAGGAGTTTGTGCTCAATCAGAGGCCTTCATATGGTCTGACTGGAGGTTGTCCAAGTCAGAATAGGTTGTCTTATTTGTAAGACATTACCTGCCATTTTTGGTCACCTGCCATTTCTTGTTCTTTGACTTTGGTCAAAAGTCTACCTTTGACTGGTCAAACGTTGACCATTGACCCTTTGACTTTTGACCACATGTCATGCACCTATTGGAGAGCTGGTGGGGGCCTGTCCCCCTGCCAGAACCTGGCAAGGAGAAGGGCGCACGCCAAGGGTGGCGTGAGCCCAAGTAGGAGGCGCCTAGGAGTCCTTGTTGGACAAGGACTCCACCTCCGTTTTGGATTCCAATCAGAGTTCTACTAAGAATCCAGTTTGACTGGTCTTAGGCGCCCTCTAAGGAGGAATCCAGGGGTCTCTATTCCAACCAATCAGATTTAGATCTGATTTCACAAAGGGTTGTGATTGGTTGAGAGGAAGAGGAGTTGGATCACAAGCTTAGGTCTATAAATAAGACCCTGCGCCCAACCCTAATTCAATAGAGATTTCCCACGCCCCAAGGCTGCCTCTCCCCTCCTTCCTCCATGCCAAACTTCTCCTCCTTCTCCTCTCCACGTCCAAAAGTGTTTTGGACTTAGGTTGGTGCGATTCAGATCAAGGAAAGGCGATCAAAAGCAAGAAGGCTGCGCTGCTGCAAAAGGACGACTGCAGATCTTCAAAAGAGTTTTGAAGATCCTCCAGATCAGATCCAGATCTGATTTTTGGAGGTGTGATAGAGAAGAAGAGGATCTCCAGATCCAACCCGAGTGGATACCGGTAGAGGCCAGGCGCTTGCGTGGCTAAGATCCAGAACCTTCCGCTGCAATCAGGATCATCTACAGGGTAATAGGATTACCCAAATCAGGTAAATTAAATTTGATTTAATTTATCTTATTTTATTTTATTTATTAAAATAATAAGAATCAGATCTAAAACATATCAAGATCTGATTGAGATCAAGAGAAAATTTTTGAAATATATCTCTTGATCTAATCAGATCTGGACGAACCTGGACCGGGAAATCAGGATTTCCCTTCAACTGGTATCAGAGCCATGGTTCTAAAATTGTTTAGATCTGATTTTAATTTTATTTTAATTAGAAAATAAAGTGATTTCAGATGTCACATGAGATGTGATCAGATCTGAAATCAGAAAAAATTAAAATTAAATGATTTGGATCTAAGAACATGAAGATATGCATGACTAGTTCTAGAATAGAATAGTTCTATAGAATAGTTTTGCATGTCTTTGATTTAATATGATTAAATCATATTTTAGATCTTCTTATTTACTATTTTCTTGATATTATAAGTGTTATAATAACATCTGATAAACAGCAAATAAAAATTATTTAATTTTAAATATCATATGAGATATGATAGATGCATGACTAGACTAGTTGTAGAATAGTTCTACATAATTGTCTAGATTAGAATTTATTTTGATTAGATCAATTTAAATCTAATTTTTTAGATTATTATGTGATAATTTAGATCTGAAAACATGCATGATTTGATACATGAGATGTATGCAAAATATGCCTTGATTAGATCTAAATTTGTATATGAGATATATGATATAGATCTATAACTGTTTTGTAGTATTTACATGTTCCTGATTAAGGCGTTCCTCTTGGCCGTCCGGTCATAAGAACGAAGAAGGGTTTAAAGGCCCTCTCTTTCCATTCGATGGGGTGTTCTTATGACGTGTAGGGGTGCTGCGTGTTCGTCCTTAATCAGAAACCCAAAACTTACTTTCTGCAAAACCCTAGATCCTGAAACCCTAGGATTTATTGTGCATATTTTGTTTATGAACCCAACTTAATTAAGAATTAAGTTTATGGAATATTAATTAGGTCTAAAATTGAGAATTTCAGATCTAAGACATATTCATAATACTGGGTTCGGGCTTGGGTAGCTCAATTAGGTCTAAGCGGTTGATCAAACCGAATCAAGAGTTGGTTAGATGGGATCAACAATGCTTAAATTGACCAGCCTAATAGGATTAAGTCTGGGTCAAGATCGAGTCACGATCAAGCAAGACCTAATTAGGCTCAGAGGTTAGAGTCTGGATTGTAGGCTAACCCAATTGGTTCTGACTCAACAATTTGGTGTCTAAGGTAAGTTTGGCACAGACGACCGACTGGTTTTTAATTGGAAGCTACTCGACCTGAATGCGTTCTTGTGCGAGTTAACGGCATATTCCTTCCACCGGTCTCACTTACCTGGCCATATCTGTTGACACAGTTCTGATCTGAGGTGGTCAATAATCCGAGCTGACCCATGCCACTAGGTTAGTCATAATTGTTATGACTAAGCCAAGTCTAGTTTAATGAGACCTGAATCAATTCTCCCTAAGAAAAGATTAAGTCCGAGGTCTTCCACCATTGTAGACGTGCGGGCCCTTCCCGGGGTTGATTGTTCTCGGCTGGATACAGTGGCTCAGTTGCACCGAGAAGACGCAACCATGTCTATTAGGCATTGGATGCTATGGGCTGGAGGATGAGTTGGGCTCAATATTCCGGATACGGTGAGAGACCCAATTAGGAACCCAGTCTATGCAAATGGTGGGTCTGACTTAACTAAGGAGTGGATCAATATTCCAGATACGGTGAGATTCATGAATTAGAGACCAAGTTTGGGTGCACCATGATTAGAGAATCATTGAACAAGAGTTGTTCACTCATTTGCTAACCCATCACCAATAACTTGAAGGGAAATCCTGATTTCCCGGTCCAGGTTCGTCCAGATCTGATTAGATCAAGAGATATATTTCAAAAATTTTCTCTTGACCTTAATCAGATCTTGATATGTTTCAGATCTGATTCTTATTATTTTAATAAATAAAATAAAAGAAGATAAATTAAATCAAATTTAATTTACCTGATTTGGGTAATCCTATTACCCTGTAGATGATCCTGATTGCAGCGGAAGGTTCTGGATCTTAGCCACGCAAGCGCCTGGCCTCTACCGGTATCCACTCGGGTTGGATCTGGAGAACCTCTTCTTCTCTATCACACCTCCAAAAATCAGATCTGGATCTGATCTGGAGGATCTTCAAAACTCTTTTGAAGATCTGCAGTCGTCCTTTTGCAGCAGCGCAGCCTTCTTGCTTTTGATCGCCTTTCCTTGATCTGAATCGCACCAAACTAAGTCCAAAACACTTTTGGACGTGGAGAGCAAGGGGAGAAGAGAGTATGGCATGGAGAAGGAGGGGAGAGGCAGCCTTGGACGTGGGAAATCTCTATTGAATTCACTTTGCACTTTGAATTAGGGTTGGGCGCAGGGTCTTATTTATAGACCTCTTGTGATCCAACTCCTCTTCCTCTCAACCAATCACAACCCTTTGTGAAATCAGATCTAAATCTGATTGGTTGAAAAAGAGACCCCTGGATTCCTCCTTAGAGGGCGCCTAAGACCAGTCAAACTGGATTCTTAGTAGAACTCTGATTGGAATCCTAAAGGGAGGTGGAGTCCTTGTCCAACAAGGACTCCTAGGCGCCTCCTACTTGGGCTCACGCCACCCTTGGCGTGCGCCCTTCTCCTTGCCAGGTTCTGGCAGGGGGACAAGGCCCCCACCAGCTCTCCAATAGGTGCATGACATGTGGTCAAAAGTCAAAGGGTCAATGGTCAACGTTTGACCAGTCAAAGGTAGACTTTTGACCAAAGTCAAAGAACAAGAAATGGCAGGTGACCAAAAATGGCAGGTAATGTCTTACAAATAAGACAACCTATTCTGACTTGGACAACCTCCAGTCAGACCATATGAAGGCCTCTGATTGAGCACAAACTCCTTTGGCTCAGTCAGGACAACTTATTTATGATAGTAAAAGAAGAACGTTAGGTTCAATCGAGTGCTAGCACGATTTCCTTGAACCTAATTGAATCTCATTCAGATCAATTGAACTAGATCAGTTCAATTGATGATCACCAGATTCAAACCCTTGTTTGTGTGACCCAGTTAGGTTCAGTTCTGTATGGTAATGGGATATGTCATGATCTCTATCATAGACATCATCGAAACTCCTTTCGATGGATCAGAACTCTTCTGATTCGAACAACTAGAATGATCGATCATCTAAATCATTCTAATTGCTCCCAAAATCCACCAGTGACACCTAGCAGTATATGGTGGCAACCCATCAGAGCTGAATGCGAACCTCTTGGTGCAGCTACCTGTGTGATTAAGTTCTTCTATCTTGAGCCCCGATCAGATTAGGGTTAAGGTGAACTCGTCAAACCCTAGTCTCTGTCATATGATGTAATCATTCGATTCGAGTCCAATGTGAAAATCTAAATAGAAACTCTTTCTATTATTTCACTCTACCATGGCCATGGATTTCTGGACTTGATTCTCATGATCATCATAGGGCTGCTCCTCTACCACCGAGGTAGATAGATCCCATCTTGATGCAATCCAGTTCCTACAATGAACATGCTATAGCCAACATACACCTCAGGGTTCCATATGGCTAGGAGACCGAGTAATGGTGTAGTCAAACTATAACACCCTCAAGGTGAACTGCCGATGCATCTCAGGTCAAAGAACCAGACACACTACTGCAGCATCGAGTCAGTCATTGACGAGAAGGTAGACTCCCTAATGACTACTCGAGGTGGTCACGCTCAGTGCCCTCGTTCTCTAACGAGTACCTGTACTCTCGCTCCGGTGTCTCCACACCGTAGACTCAAGACTCATCTACTAAAGAGAAGCGATCGTACACCAACCTTCCGGATCAATCACCATCCTCGTGATGATCCTATGGTCGGGAGCATGTTTATGAGTTAATAATGATTATTCATGTCTTAAATTTTCAACTCTTGAAAATATGAATTATCATTACCATTAACTCAAAGGATGTATCACAGACACTAAATACACATATGTGATAGAAAATAACCCATTTTATTAATTATAGTCAAAATTATAATTTTGCCCCTAGAAGTGTATTACAAGTGTCAGCCAATTCTGGCTTCTAGGGCACATATATCTAACAATCTCCCACTTGTCCTAAAGCCAATTGGCTACAAGTCTAAGTCCCATCTTCTCAAGGTGGGCTTCGATCTTCTGCTGGCCCAACGGCTTTGTAAGTGGGTCTGCCACATTATCTGTGGAGTTGACTCTCTTGACCTCAACGTAACCTTTCTCAAGGTAATCGCGGATGAGATGGTATCACCGTTTGCTTGGAACTCTTCCAGCACAAACAGTCTGCCAGATGTCGACTTTCGATCATCTATATCGGACATGAAGTCCGAGTCTGTGTATCCCTGGACTTGGAGTTCTCCGTTACCAAAGACCAACATCATATCCTTAGTTCTTCTCAAGTACTTAAGGATACATTTCACAGAAGTCCAGTGTTCTTCACCTGGATTTGACTGATATCTGCTTGTGACACTCACAGCATGGGCTATATCAGGTCGTGTACATAGCATGGCATACATGAGGCTCCCTATTGCAGAAGCATAAGGGATCTTGCTCATGCGTTCTATTTCCTCAGGTGTGCTGGGGCACATCTTCTTGGAAAGATGAATACCATGTCTGAAGGGTATTAATCCCCTCTTAGAGTTTTCCATACTAAACCTCTTTAGTACTTCCTCTATGTACATCTTCTGTGAAAGTCCTAGCATCCTATTCGGTCTATCCCTATAGACCTTAATTCCTAGAATAAAGGATGCTTCACCTAGGTCTTTCATGGAGAATTCCTTAGACAACCACATCTTGACTGATGTCAACATGGGAATATCATTCCCAATAAGGAGGATGTCATCCACGTACAATACGAGGAAGACAACAGCGCTCCCACTGACCCTTTTGAAAACACATGGTTCCTCTTCATTTTTGATGAAACCAAACTTTTTGATCACATCATTGAAACGAGTGTTCCAGCTCCGAGATGCTTGCTTAAGTCCATATATGGACCTTTGCAGCTTGCAAACCTTGTGATCAGTATCACTGGATGTGAAACCTAGCGGCTGTTCCATATAGATATCTTCCTCAAGATATCCATTTAGGAATGCCGTTTTCACGTCCATTTGCCATATTTCATAATCGAAATAGGCTGCAACAGCAAGCAATGTGCGGATGGATTTAAGCATAGCTACTGGGGAAAAGGTATCCTGATAGTCAATGCCTTCACGTTGACTATAACCTTTTGCCACCAGTCTAGCCTTGAATGTCTCCACATTCCCATCTGCACCAATCTTTCTCTTGAAGATCCATTTACACCCAATAGGTACTATACCTTCTGGTGGATCTACCAAGGTCCAGACTTGGTTTGAGTGCATCGAGTCGATCTCTGACTTCATTGCCTCAAGCCATTTCTCGGAGTCGATATCTGATATCGCCTCGTTGTAGGTTTTGGGATCATCACCATGAGCACCATTACCTATGAGGAACATTTCCTCTACGTCCTCTGAAATAATACCTAAGTATCTTTCAGGGGGACGGGAAACTCTTTCCGATCTACGAGGTGGAGGAGGTAGTGTTCTTATTGGCTCTACCTGATTTGGTTCCACTTGGTCCTTAGCTCTTTCTGCTTGTGAGACTTTCTCATCAAGCTTAATCTGCTTTCCAATGCCGCTATCTTGAATAAACTATTTTTCAAGAAATATGGCATGTCGACTCACAATCACATTGTGGTCTTCTGGAATGTAGAAATAGTATCCTAATGACTCTTTAGGATATCCTATGAATCGAGCTCTAAAGGACCTAAACTCTAACTTGTCCACTTGTTGTCTTTTGACATAAGCCGGACAACCCCAAATTCTGAGATGACTCAGACTTGGTTTCTTACCGTGCCATATCTCATACGGTGTGGTAGGAACGGTTTTAGAGGGAACCCTATTCAGTAAATAGATTGAAGTTAATAATGAATGTCCCCAAAGAAAATCTGGGAGGTCTGTGAAGCTCATCATGGATCGAACCATATCCAATAGAGTCCGATTTCTCCGTTCTGAAACCCCGTTGAGTTGAGGTGTTCCTGATGGAGTCCATTGAGAGACTATGCCATTTTCCTTAAGATAGTCTAGGAATTCCCGGCTAAGGTATTCACCTCCTCGATCTGATCGAAGAACCTTAATGGGTTTTCCAGTTTGTTTTTCTACTTCATGTCTGAATTCTTTGAACTTTTCAAAGGCTTCAGACTTATGTCTCATAAGATACACATACCCATACCTAGACAGATCATCGGTAAAGGTAATGAAGTAGACAAAATTGCCTCTAGCCGGCACATCGAATGGGCCGCACACATCAGTATGTACTAGGGCAAGGAGATCTGTGGCCCTCTCCCCATGTCCAACAAAAGGGAGTTTAGTCATTTTGCCTTGAAGACAAGATTCACAAGTTGGATATGACTCAAAAGTCAATGGACTCAATAGCCCATTTTTCTCCAATTTGTTAATCCTATCTTCTGCTATATGACCTAATCTCAGGTGCCATAGATATCTGTCGTTTGGACTATCCCTAGGTCGTTTGGCATTCACGTTTTGCTCGAATAATGAGCATACCTCCAAAAGGACCTTCCTTTTTGTTCTTTAGGGTGGCCAGGTAAGTAGGGCAGTTCCGCTTCCAATGGCCGTCGCTGTTGCAATGGAAACACTTTCCTTTGCCATCGACCTTCTTCTTCGGTTCTGCCTTCTTCTTCTTTGATCCTTCTACCTTTTGCCTTTTCACAGACTTCTTTTTCTTTCCATAAGACTTTCTTTTAAGAGAAGAGAATAGCCAAGAGTTGGCGACACTTGTAATACACTTCTAAGGGAAATTATAATTTATGACTATAATAATAAAATGGGTTATTTCTATCACAAATGTGTATTTAGTGTCTGTGATACACCTCTTAGTTAAGTAATGATATTCAATATTTCAAGAGTTGAAAATTTAAACATGAATTTTCATTATTAACTCATAAAAGCTCCACCAGGATCATCAGAAATGGTGATTATCTGGAAGGTTGTGTACAATCCTTCTTTAGTAGATGAGTCTTAGTCTATGTGGTAGAGACACCGAAGGAGAGTACAGTACTCATTAGAGAAGAGGGCACTGAGCATGACCACCTCGAGTAGTCATAAGGAAGTCTACCTCTTTCGTCAACTGACTCGATGCTGCAGTGGTTGTCTGTTCTTGATCAAGTTGCATCGATAGTTCACCTTGAGGTGTTATAGTTTGACTACACCATACTCGATCTCCTAGCCATTAGAACCTGAGGTGTATGTTGGCTATAGCATGTTCATTGTAGGATTGGATGCATCAGATGGAATCTATCTACCTCGGTAGAGAGAGAGCCTATGATGATCATGAGAATCAAGTCCATAAGCCCATGGCCATGGAGAGTGAAAATAAATAAGAAAGGTTTCTATTTAGTTTCACATCGATTCGAATCAGAATGATTAATCATATGAAAGAAATAGGGTTTGACGAGTTCACCTTAATCAATTCTGATCGAGGTCAAGATAGAAGAAACTTAATCACATAGGTAGCTGCACCAGAGGTTCGCATTAGTTTTGATGGGTTGCCACCATACTACTAGGTGTCACTGGTGGATTTTGGGAGCAATTAGAATGATTTAATGATGATCATTCTGTTGTCTGAATCAGAAGAGTTCTGATCCATCGAAAGAAGTTCGATGATGTCTATGAGAGATCATGACATATCCATTACCATAAGAACTGAACCTAACTAGGATCATCACAAACAAAGGTTTGATCTGGTGATCATCAATTAGACTAATCAGTTTCAATTGATTTGAATGAGATTCAATTAGTTCAAGGAAATCTGCTAGCATCGATTGACCTAACGTTCCTTTTTTCTATCATAAATAAGTTTTTCGACTGAGCAAAGAGTTTGCTCAACTAGACCTTTACCTAGTCTAGCAGGAGCTTTCTCAAGTCAGAAAAGGTTGTCTTATTTTGTAATAAATTTGAGATAACACCTTCATTTCTTTCATCTGCTTTCTGTGTACTTTGACTTGGTCAAAACTTTGACCTTTTGACCTGACTTGACCACTGTTGTCATGCACCTATTGGAGAGCTGTAGGGGGCTTGTCCCCTGCTCTAGAAATTCGAAAGAAGGGGCACCCTAGGATGGCATGCGCCCATGGTGGGATGGAGTCACATCGGATGACTCTAGGTGCTCTGATCTACTTAGATGCCCTTGGATTCTCATACCAATCTTAGCACCTCTAAGAATAACTAGGGTCTCACATTATGAGTATCGGTGATATCATCCAATTTAGATTAGATCGATTGCACGAAGAGTGATTGGTGGGGTGATGCACACGAGGTCTATAAAAGAACCCTACGCGCCCAACCCTTCTTAAGTTCCCACCACCCCAAGGCTGCCCCTCTCCCTTCTCCATGCCTACCATCTCCCTCCTCTCTCCTCTCCACCTAAAAGGGTTTTGGATTTAGTGTGAGTTAGGCAAGAAAAGGCGATCAAAAAAAGTCAAGAAGGCGCCTGCTGAGAGACGAGGTGATCTTCAAAAAGAGTTTTGAAGATCCTCATAATCAGATCCAGATCTAATTTTTGGAGAGAAAAGAAAAGAGGATTCTAGATCCACCAGTGGATACGGTAGAGGCCAGGCGCTTGCGTATAGTATAAATCTCAGGCAATTCGGAGGATCATCAAAACGGGTAATAGGATTACCAAATCAGTAAAATTAATTTAGAATTATATTTATTTAATTTTTTATTTATTAATTAATAAGAATTAGATCTAAAAATTCAGATCTGATTAGGATCAAGAAAAATTTTGAATATACTCTCGATCAATCAGATCTGAGAGAACCTGGACCGAAAAATCAGGATTTCCCTTCAACTGGTATCAGAGCATGGTTCTAGATTTTTTTAGATCTGATTTTTAATTATTATTTAATTAGAAATAAATGATTTAATATGTCACATGATATGATAAGATCTAAAATCAAAAAAAAAAATTAAATTTATTAATCTAAGAATAATATGATAGATACATTACTACTAGGAATAGAATATTTCTATTAGTTAGTTTTGCATCTTGTTTTGATTTAATATAAAATATAATTTTTAGATCTTTTATTTACTATTTTCTGATTTAAATAAGTGTTATAATAAACAGTCTAAAGATAAAAAATAAATTTAATTTAATTTAAATTCATATGAGATATGATAGTTGCATGTTAGACAATTGTAGAATAGTTTCAAATTATCTAGATTAGAATTTTATTTGATTAGATCAATTTAAAATTAATTTTTTAGATATATTATGGATAATTTTAGATCTGAAAAATGCATGCATGATAACTGAGATTATGAAAAAATGCCTTTTAATTAGATCTATTTTTTTTATATGAAGTTATGTTAGATCTAATATTTTTTGTAGATTATGTATTTCCTGATTAAGGCGTTCCCTTGGCGTCCGGTATAGAAAAAGAGGGTTGAAGGCCTCTCCTTTCATTCGATGGAGTGTTCTTATGAGTGTAGGGGTGCTGCGTGTTCGTCCTTAATCAGAAAAAAACTTAACTTTCTCAAAACCCTAGATCCTGAAACCCTAGGATTTATTCATATTTTTTTATAAACCAACTTAATTAAGAATTAAGTTTAATGAAAATTAATTAGTCTAAAATTGAGAATTTAAGATCTAAGACAATATCATAATACTGGGATTTCGGGCTTGGGTAGTCAATTATCTAAGCGGTTGATCAAACCGAATCAGAGTTTGGTTAGATGGGATCAACAATGCTAAAATTGACCATCCTAATAGGATTAAGTCTGGGTCAAGATCGAGTCACGATGAAATAAGCAAGACCTAAATTAGGCTGGGTAGATTCTGGATTGTAGGCTAACATTGGTTCTGCTCAATAATTTGGTGTCTAAGTAAGTTTGGAGAGACCGACTGGTTTTTAATTGAGACTACTCAACTTAATGCGTTCTTATGCGAGTTATGGCATATCCTTCCCGTCTCACTTACCTGGCCATTTCTGTTGACCGGTTCTGATCTGAGGTGGTCAATAATCCGAGCTGAACCATGCCACTAGGTTAGCATAATGTTATGACTAGAAGTCTAGTTTAATGAGACCTAATCAATCTCCCTAAGAAAGATTAAGTCCAAGGTCTTCCACCATTGTAGAGTGGGGCCCTTCCGGGGTTGATTGTTCTCGATGTTTATAGTGGTAAGTTGCACCAGAAGAGAACCATGCCTATTAGGCATTGGATGCTATCGCTGAGGATGGATTGGGCCAATATTGATACATGAGAGACCCAATTAGGAACCAAGTCTGGCAAATGGGGGTCTGACTTAACTAAGGAGTGGATCAATATTGATATAGGAGATCATAAATTAGAGACCAAAGTTTGGGTGCACCATGATTAAGAGATTCATTGAACAAGATGTTGTTCACATCAATTGCCTAACCCAATACCAATAACTATTAGGTGAGGGAATAGTCTGTTGGTCCGGCGACCATGCACTATTAGAAATCATAATCGGGAGATTTTCGGCATCTCTAAACAGAGAAAGTATAGAGATCCAAGAAAATAGTGGAAGCTAATTTATTTTAAAAAATAAAATCTTCTAAAAAAATTGGTAAGTCAAATTAATATCTAAATAGAAACTTGACTCTGTACAGGAAAATCATGCTGTTCCAACCCACTAGGACGATGAATCTGGAACACCATAGACTGATGCGACCCAATATTAAAGTTGCTCCAGAAACTAAAAATTTATTTGGGTTTAAGAATATTAAACCATGTATTGGACCAGGACCCTCCAACCTTACCTAGCTACTCCTAATCCCTAGAACTAGAGAGCATCTTCTAGAAAGTTGCGACGACAAGTAATAAGGCAGATATCTACAATTGTTGGGCTCGATGTTGATGAGCTCTCAGCGCCAACATTGAAGATATCGAAACTGCTCGCACAATTTGGACTCACCAGGAAGTGTTTGATGACAAAATCGCACGCAAAGTATCAAGTCACGAAACGAATTTTTAAGGCTAAGATGCGATGATGGGCGCAGTCCAAGATCACTGATGCTAAATAGATAAGGAATTGGAAACTTAGAAGCGTGTAGGAAGTGTGTTGGCTTGGATTTGCGAATGATTATATTCTCAATCTTGACTGATGATGATGGACATTCATCAATGAACTACCACATGATAAACTTCAAATCCATGGTCGATGATGAAATATGAGTTACGCATTGAGCTTTCCTATGAAAGGTTCTAAAAGGCTCAGTTGCATTGCTATTGAAAAGGACTTCTTCCAAAGAAAGTCTTTGAACAAGAAAAGAAGTTTTTTGCAAAAAGCAAAAGGTAGAAGGATAAGAATGAAGAGCAGATATCGTAAAAGAGCAAGCTGACGGAGCAGCAACAAGAAGTATTTCCATTGCAACATGCATGGCCCATCCTGGAAGGAGAAATCCCTACTATACCTGGCAACCCTAGGAAGCAAAGAAGAGGCTGTCCTTCTTGGAGATATCGGCTCAAGTTATTGGTCTAACTTACGATTTCTTCTGCTATCCAGTGGGTGCTTGACTCTGGTTCTAGTGCTCATCTGTGACTTCTATGCAGAGTCTTGAGGATAGGCAGGAGGCTGAGGGATGAACATGATCGCCCCTCCGGCAAATTAAAATGGAGCAAGTTGCTGCCGTGGCATGGGAACATTACCCTCTGTCGATTACCATTCTTGTTAGACTTGTATTAAAGGACTGTTATTTTGCCTGCTAGCAGAGCAAAAATTTGATTTTCTATTTCTGTTAGACAAGTAAGGCGATGTGGAATTCATTTCTTAAAGACGCTAATTTAAACATTTTTATGAAAGAAATAAAATTGAAAGTGGTTTCTTGTTAAGGTCCTTTAAGTTGACATGTTGATGTACCTATGTTTAAATTTACATGAAAGTGTCAAAAACGAATATGGCCACCTAGGATGCGTCCAATTATATGATATTGTGCACATGAAATAGGTCATATAGCAGAAGAGAATAGGTTAACAATCTGAGAAAAATTTGAAGCTATGAGTCCATTGACTCGAGTCATGATTCAACTTTTGTGAATATTGTCTTCAAGGCAAAATGACTTAAGATCCCTTTTTAGGACATGGAGAGACAAGGCATGTCCTTATGCCATAAGACTACTGATGTTGGCCATTCTGATTGCCGGTTAGAGCATTTTAGTCTACTTCATAACCTTTACGATGATCTATAGGTTGGGTAGATGCTTCTTATGAGAACACAGTCTGAAGCATTTAAAAGTTCAAAGAATCATGACATGAAGAATAGAAAAAAACTAGAAAATGCCATTAGGTTCTTTGCGATCAGATCGAGGAGGTGAATACCCTAGCGTGGAATTCCTAGACTATCTAAGGAAAATGGCATAGTTATCAATGGATTCCACAAGGAACACCACTGCAACTCAACGGGTTTTTAAGAACGGAGGAATCGGACCCTATTGATAATGCTCGATCCATTAGATGAGGCTTCAATAACTCCTATGATTCTTCTTTGGAATCTGTCTTATTTATTCAATCATACTTTACTGAATGTGGTTCCTCTAAAACTGTTCCTACCCAACGCGTATGAGGATATTGCCATGGTAAGAACAAAAGTCTAGTCATCTTCAACTTGGATTGTCTGGCTCATGTAAAAAGACAACAAGCGGATAAGTTAGACTTAGGTCCTTTTAGAGCTCGATTCATACGGCATATCCTAAAGAAGTCATTTAGGATATTATTTCTTTTCCAGAAGACAAAATGTTGATTGATGAGTGACATGCCATATTTCTTGCAAAAACATGTTCTATATTCAAGATAGTGCATTGGAAAAGATCAAGCTGATGAGAAAGTCTCACAAGAGAACGGCAAGGACCAAGATGGAACACAACTCAGGTTAAGCCAATCATAGCATACCTCCTTCCACCTCGTATGATCGAAAAAAAGATTTCCGTCCCCTAAAGTTACTTAGTACTATTTTCAGAGGATATAAGAGGAATGTTCTCCATAGGTAATGGCTGTCATGTTGATGATCCAACTACTATACGGAGGCGACATCAGATATCGACTGAGAAATCTAAGGCCAATGAAGTAGAAATTGATCATGCAATCAAACCAAGTTTGGACCTTGGTAGATCCCACCAAAAGTATAGGTACCTATTAGGTGTAAATGGATCTATAAGAGAAAGTTGGTA
>QRFJ01001894.1:0-21025 GCA_006176705.1 Cocos nucifera | reverse complement strand
AGGAAAGAAAAGAAGTCCGTTCCATAGCAAGAACTGAGCCTTTAGAACCTTTCATAGAAAGCTCAGCAGTAACCAGCATATTCATCAACTCAGCCAAGGAATTTGAAGTTTATGCATGTGGTAATTCATGATGAATTGCCATATGCATCAGTCAAGGATTGCAGAATAATATCGTTCTGCAAATCCAAGTCCAACTTCACACCGAGCTTCTCAAGCTCTTCCATGTCCTTGATCATTGTCAGACAGTGATCTTGGATTGACTGCCCATCACGCATCTTAGCCTTAAAAAGTCGTTTCGTGACTTGATATTTGGCTGCGCGACTCTGTTCACCAAACATCTCCTGTAGGTGAGCCAACATTTGGCGAGCAGTCCCGATAATCTTCATGTTGGCGCTGGAGCTCATCAGACATCGAGCCCAACATGTAGTATCTGGCCTTATTTCTTCGTCAATCCATTTTTCCAGAGACGCTCTCTGTTCAGTGGATGGACGAGCTGGTAAGGTGGGAGGGTCCTGGTCCAAAACATGTGTTAACTTCTCTGAAACCCAAAAAAATTTTGTAGTTCCTGAGCCAATCTTTATAATTGGGTCCAGTCAGTCTATGTGTGTCTAGGATACGTGCCAGTGGGTTGGACGCAGACATTTTTCTGTAGAGATCAAAGATTCTAGTTAGATACTGTAATTTTGACTTGACCAATTATTTAGGGATTTATTTTTTAAACAAAATTAGCTCCCACTATTTTCTCGGATCCCTACACTCCCTCTTGCAGAGATGCGAAATCTCCGCGATTGATGATTCTAGGGGGTGGGTGCGATCTCACCAACTGACTCATCACCTCACTAACAGTTATTGGTGATGGGGGTTAGCCAATATGAGTGAACAACTTTGTTCAATGATTCTCTAATCATGGTGCACCCAAACTTGGTCTCTAATTCATGATCTCACCATATCCGGAATATTGATCCACTCCTTAGTTAAGTCAGACCCACCATTTGCATAGACTGGGTTCCTAATTGGGTCTCTCACCGTATCCAAATATTGAGCCCAACTCATCCTCCAGCCCATTAGCATCCAATGCCTAATAGACATGGTTGCATCTTCGGTGCAACTGAGCCACTATATACCATACACGAGAACAATCAACCCCGGGAAGGGCGCCGCACGTCTACAATGGTGGAAGACCTCGGACTTAATCTTTTCTTAGGAGGAATTGTTCAGGTCTCATTAAATAGACTTGGCTTAGTCATAACAATTATGACTAACCTAGTGGCATGGGTCAGCTCGGATTATTGACCACCTCAGATCAGAACTGTGTCAACAATATGGCCAGGTAAGTGAGATCGGGTGGAAGGAATATGCCGTTAACTCGCAAAGAACGCATTCAGTCGAGTAGCTTCCAATTAAAAACCAGTCGGTTCGTCTGTGCCAAACTTACCTTAGACACCAAAATTGTTGAGTCAGAACCAATTGGGTTAGCCTACAATCCAGACTATAACCTCTGAGCCTAATTAGGTCTTGCTTGATCTTGACTCGATATTGACCCAGACTTAATCCTATTAGGTGGTCAATTTAAGCATTGTTGATCCATCTAACCAACTCTTTATTCGGTTTGATCAACCGCTTAGACCTAATTGAGCTACACCAAGCCCGACCCAGCTAATTATGAAATATGCTTAGATCTGAAATTCTCAATTTTAGACTAATTGATATTCATAACTTAATTCTTAATTAAGTTGGGTTCAAAACAAAATATGCACATAAATCCTAGGGTTTCAGGAATCTAGGGTTTTGCAGAAAGTAAGTTTTGGGTTTCTGATTAAGACGAACACGCAAGCACCCCTACACGTCATAAGAAACCCCAAATGGGAGAAGAGAAGGGCCTTAAACCCTTCTTCGTTCTTATGACCGCGAACGGCCAAGAGGAACGCCTTAATCAGGAACATGTAAATCTACAAAACAGTTATAGATCTATATCATATATCTCATATACAAATTTAGATCTAATCAAGGCATATTTTGCTAACATCTCATGTATCAATTCATGCATGTTTTCAGATCTAAATTATCACATAATAATCTGAAAAATTAGATTTTAAATTGATTTAATCAAAATAAATTCTAATCTAGACATTATGTTAGAACTATTCTAGCAAATAGTCTAGTATCTCCTCTTTTTTCAGATGAAAATGTGGAGACATTCAAAGCTAGATTAGTGGCAAAAGATTATAGTCAATGCGAAGGCATTGACTATCAGGATACCTTTTCGCCAGTAGCTATGCTAAAATCCATTCGCATATTGCTTGCTGTTGTAGCCTATTTTGATTATAAAATATGGCAAATGGATGTGAAAATGATATTCTTAAATGGATATCTTGGGGAAGATATCTATATGGAACAGCCGTTAGGTTTCACATCCAATGATGATGATCACAAAGTATGCAAGCTGCAAAGGTCTATATATGGACTTAAGCAAGCATCTCGAAGCTGGAATATTCGTTTTAATGATGTGATCAAAATATTTGATTTCATCAAAAATGAGGAGAGGCCATGTGTCTTCAAAAAGGTTAGTGGGAGCGCTGTTGTCTCCCTCGTATTATATGTGGATGACATCCTCCTTATCGAAAATGATATTTCCATGTTGACCACGTTAAAATATGGTTATCTAAAGAATTATCCATGAAAGACCTAAGAGAAGCATCATTTATTCTAGGAATTAAGGTCTATAGAGATAGACCGAATAGGATGCTAGGACTTTCATAGAAGATGTAAATAGAGGAAGTACTAAAGAGATTTAGTATGGAAAACTCTAAGAGGGGTTTAGTACCCTTCAAGCATGGCATTCATCTTTTCAAGAAGATGTGCCTTAGCACACCTGAGGAAATAGAAAGCATTAGCAAGATCCCTTATGCTTCAGCAATAGAGAGCCTCATGTATGCCATGTTATGTACACGACCTGATATAGCCCATTCCGTGAGTGTCACGAGCAGATATCAGTCGAATCCAGGTGAAGAACACTAAACTTCTATCAAATATATTCTTAAGTACTTAAGAAGAACTAAGGATATGCTACTGATCTTTGGCAATGGAGAACTTTAAGTCTAGGGGTATACGGACTCGAATTTTATGTCCGATGTAGATGATCGAAAGTCGACATCTAAGAGTCTATTTGTGTGCAATGGTGGAGCTGTCAGTTGGAAAAGTTCCAAACAGACAGTGATAGCAGATTCAACCATGAAAGCAGAATATATCACTGCATCAGAAGTTGCGAAGGAGGCATTCTGGTACAAGAAATTTACCATAAAGATCGGAGTGATGCCATCAGATGCCATTCCTCTGTACTGCGACAATAATGGCGCCATAGCCCTTGCTAAGGAGCCATGGTCTCACCAAAAATCCAAGCACATCGAGTGGTGATACCACCTCATCCGCGATTACCTCGAGAAGGGTTACGTCGAGATCAAGAGAGTCTACTCCATAGACAATGTGGCAGACCCGCTTACAAAGCCATTGGGCCAGTAGAAGATCGAAGCCCACCCTGAGAAGATGGGACTTAGATTTGTAGCCAATTGGCTTTAGGTCAAGTGGAAGTTTGTTAGATATGTGTGCCCTAAAAGCCAGAATTGGCTGACACTTATAATACACTTTTAAGGGTAAAATTATAATTTTGACTATAAATAATAAAATAGGTTACTTTCTATCACATAAGTGTATTTAGTGTCTGTGATACATCCCTTGTGTTAATGATAATGATAATTCATATTTTCAAAAGTTGAAAATTTACGATATGAATTTTTATTTATTAACTCATAAAATGCTCCTAACCGTAGGATCATCATGAGGATGGTGATTGATCCAGAAGGTTAGTATACAATCACTTCTTTGTAGTAGATGAGTCTTAAGTCTATGGTGTAGAGACACCGAAGCGAGAATACAAGTATTCATTAGAGAATGAGGGCACTGAGCATGACCACCTCGAGTAGTTATAAGAAAGTCTACCTTCTTGTCGATGACTGACTCGATGCTGCAGTGGTGTGTCTGGTTCATTGACCTAAGTTGCATCGATAGTTCACCTTGAGGGTGTTATAGTTTGACTACACCATGACTTGATTTCCTAGCCATTCGGAATCCTGAGGTGTATGTTGGCAATAGCATGTTCATTGTAGGAATTAGAATGTACCAAGATGGAATCTATCTACCTTGGTAGACAAGGAGCAGCCCTATGATGATCATGAGAATCAAGTCCATAAGCCCATGGCCATGGCACAGTGTGAAATAATAGAAAGTATTTCTTTTAAGATTTTAACATCAGACTTGAATCAAATGATTAAATCATATGATAGAAATTAGGGTTTGACGAGTTCACCTTAACCCTAATCTGATCGAGGCTCAAGATAGAAGAACTTAATCACATAAGTAGCTGCATCGAGAGGTTCATTTTCAGTTTTGATGGGTTGCCACCATATGCTGCTAGGTGTCACTGGTGGATTTTGGGAGCAATTAGAATAATTTAGATGATCGATCATTCTAAGTTGTCTAAATCAGAAGAGTTCTGATCCATCAAAAGGAATTTCAATGATGGAGATCATGACATATCCTATTACCATACAGAACTGAACCTAACTAGATCGCAAAAACAAAGGTTTAGATTTGGATATCATCAATTGGACTAATCTAGTTCAATTGATTTGAATAAGATTCAATTAGGTTCAAGGAAATCGTGCTAGCACACGATTGAGCCTAATGTTCTCTTTTTTCTATCATAAAAGTTATCTCAACTGAGCCAAATGAGTTTGTGCTCACTCAAGTATCTTTACCTAGTCTGGCTGGAGCTTGTCCAAGTCTGAAAATGGTTGTCTTAATTTATGAGATAAATTTAAGACAACACCTATCATTTTCCATCATTTACTAATTCTTGTACTTTGACTTGGTCAAACGTTGAACTTTGATCCTTGGATATCTGCCCATGTGTCATGCACTTATTAGAGAGCAGATAGAGGCTTGTCCCCTCTCTAGAAATTGGAAAGAAGGGGGTGCACGCCTAGGATGGCATGCGCCCATGGATAGGGATGCTGGAGTCCCATACTGATGGGACTCCAAGTTGCTTCTTGATTTTTACTTAGGTGGCCCTTGGGTGTCTACTTTGACCAGTCTTAGGCACCATCTAAGAATGAACCTATGGGTCTCTCATCTGATTGGATTAGGTGATGTCATCCCACCAATCAGATTTAGATCTGATTGCACAAAGCAACATGATTGGCTGGGGTGATGCATCACTGCAGTAGAGTCTATAAAAAGACCCTATCTGCACCCACTTCTAAGCTCTCCTCCTCTTAGCCATGCCCCAAGGCTACCCCTCTCCCTTATCCATGCCACCATCTAGCCCGCTCTCTCCTCTCCACACCCAAGGAAGTTGGGCCTTCAAATTAGTGCGAGTCAGGCAAGAAAAGGCTGACGAAAAAGGAAGAAGGCAGCACTGCTGTAGAGATGACGGGTGATCTTCAGAAGAAGTTTTGAAAATTCTTCAAATCAGATCTAGATCTAACTTTTGGAGACAAAAAAAGTAGAAGATCTCCAGATCCAGCTCGAGTGGATATCGGTAGAGGCCAGGTGCTTGTGTGGCTAGATTCAGAACCTCAGGGCTTCGAAAGGATCATCAATAGGTAATCAGATTACCCAGAATCAAGGTAAAATTAATTCAAAATTAATTTAATTTAATTTTTTTATTTATTAGATCATAAAATTAGATCTAAAATGTGTTAGATCTGATTAGGATCTAAGAAAAATTTTTTGAAAAATGCCTCTCGATCCAATCAGATCTGAACGAACCTGATCCGGGAAATCAAGATTTCCCTTCAGCCTTCTCTGGTTACAAGCAAATTCGGATGGCATCGAAAGATGAGGAGAAGACTACTTTTATTCCTAACCATGGTCTTTACTATTACAGGGTCATGTCGTTCGGGTTTAAGAATGCAGGCGTGACTTATCAGCACTTGGTCAATAAAATCTTCAAGATGCAGATCGACCACAATATGGAGGTTTACATCGACGATATGCTGGTCAAAAGTTGAATGTCTATTAATCATGTTGCCAATCTTATAGAGGCTTTTGATGCACTTATGAAATACAAGATGAAGCTGAACCTAACCAAGTGTGCCTTTGGGGTGGTCTCAAAAAAATTTTTGGGATTCATGGTCTCGAGACGAGGGATTGAGGCCAACTCAAAGAAGATTTGAGCTATCCAGGAGATGACCGCTCCAAAGTCCATCAAAAAAGTTTAGTGCCTGACCAGGAAGGTGGCATCTTTGAATCATTTTATCTCGAGGTCGGTCGAACGTTGCATGCCCTTCTTCCAAATCCTTAAGAAACTAAAAGATTTTCACTAGACTCAGGAATGCCAAAAGGCATTTGACAAGCTTAAGAACTACCTTGGCTCGCCTCCCCTAGTAGCCAAACCTGAATTCAGAGAGGTGCTATTTCTCTACCTCACAGTCTCCCCTGCAGTGCTAGCAGCAGTCCTAGTCAAAGAAGAGGTGAAAGTGCAGCGACCAATCTACTACATAAGCCAAATCCTAAGGGATGTCGAGACTAGGTATACAAAGTTGAAACAATTGACTTATGCTCTTTTGATTGTAGCAAGAGGACTTCAGCCTTATTTCCAGGGACATGCTATAATGCTCCTCACTGACCAGCCAATCAGAGTGATCCTTTATCAAATGGATGCTTCCGAAAGAATTGCAAAATGGAGCATTGAATTAACAAAGTTTGACATTAACTATCGACCTCGGCCAGCAATCAAGGCTCAAGCACTGGCCGACTTCATAGTTGAATGTATCATCTCAGACGATGTTTAGCTTCAAAATGAAACGAACATTCCATGGTTGCACCCGAGCTCCTTTGAAGAAAGAACGAACCTTCTTGAAGATTTTTGGGCCCTGTATGTCGATGGCTCCTCCAATGCTTTTGGAGCAAGTGCTGGGCTGATCCTGATCAATCCAGAAGAAATCATCATGGAGTATGTGCTGCATTTTGAATTTTTGGTGATAAATAGTGGGATAGAATATGAGGCCCTAATAGCCAACATAGGATAACCAAAGAATTGGAAGCTGATCGGCCTTAGGTTTGTAGTGACTACCAACTGGTCGTGGGGCAGATCAGTGGTAGTTATGAAGCCCGAGAAGAGAGCATGGTAAAATATCTTAAGAAGGTGAAGAGCTTGTCCCCAGCCTTCGGTAGCTTTAGCATTCGACAAATCCCGAGAGCGAAAAATGCTAGGACCAACCTTCTTTCCAAGCTAGCCACCCTAGCTCGTAACAAGCTTCCAAAAGAAGCTTATTATGAGACATTGAAATGCCCATGCATAGAGGAACTGCAACCCATCGTGCAGGTTGGCCAGGAGCCCTACTGGATTTACCCGCTGACAGCTTATCTTAAGGACAGAATTCTTTCTCGTGACCCAAAAGAGGCTCGAAAGTTGAGAAACCAAGCCTCCTGATATGTTCTTTATGAGAATAAGTTGTATAAAAGGTCATCTTCCCGACCATTATTGAGGTGCCTCCGACCTTCTGAGGTCAATTTCGTATTATGGGAAGTGCACAAGGAAATTTATGGGAGCCATCTGGGTGCCAGATCTCTATTTCATAAGTTGCTCTGATAAGGGTATTACTGGCCGACTATGCATGCTGATTGTGTTGATTACGTCAGGAGATATGACCGCTGCCAAAGGAACACGAATGTCCAAAGGCAACCAGCCACTGAGCTTGCCCCGTTGAATGCTCCTTGGCCATTTGTGTAGTGGGGAGTGGATATTCTTGGACCCTCCGTAATGGCATCTGGGCAATGAAAGTTTCTCCTAGTCGCCATCGACTACTTTACTAAATGGGTCGAGGCCAAACCACTGGCAAATATTATCGAAGCCAAGGTGCACGACTTCATCTAGAAGTCGGTCATCTATAGATTTGGACTGTCCTAAACTATCATAATAAATAATGGCCGACAATTCGTCAGGGCGAGGTTTGCCAAGTTCTGTGAAGGTCTGAATATCTCCCACCATTTTACGTTAGTAGCTCATCCATAGGCAAATGGAGAAGTTGAGGTGACCAACCAAACCCTATTGCAAGGCATCAAGACCAGACTCGAAAGAGCAAGAGGGGCCTGGGTAGATGAATTTTATCATGTTCTATGGGCATACCGCACTACTCAAAGACTGCCGACTAGAAAACATCATTCGCCTTAGCTTTTGGAATAGGGGTAGTCATCTCGATCGAACTTAAGCTTCCATCAGTGCGGATAGTGACTTTCAACGAGCAACATAACCTGCAAGATCTCAAAGCCAAGCTCAACCTACTGAAAGAAAATAGAAAGAAAGCCTAAGTTCGGATGGCAGCTTACAAGCAAAAGATGGCTCGATACTATAACTCCAGAGTCAGAGATAAAATGTTCAGAGTGGAGGACTTAGTGCTTCGGTGAGCTACCATCTCTCAGCCTCAGAACTAGGAGAAGCTTGCCCAAAATTGGGAAGGACCCTACGAGATCATAGAAGTCGTCCGACCCAAAATGTACTACTTGAAGGAACTTGAAGGGGCAAACCTACCTCGACCATGGAATTTGGAAAATCTACGAATATCGATGATTTGATTGTAATGAAATTCTACTACTTCAACATCCTAATCTTTATTGTATATCGGTAATAAAGAAGGACTATCCCTCGAACCTAATCTCACGACAAATACGACCATGTTAGGAACAGGAGGAGAATCTCATCCTAACATAAGCAAAGTCAAAGGCCTCATTCATTTTAGACGAGATAAGGGGAGAGGCTCTGACAATGGTCCTAATGTGCCCCTACAATCCATTACGAACAGGAGAAGAACCTCATCCTAACATGGACAAAGTTGAAGTCCTCGTTCATTTTAGACAAGATGAGAGAAGAGGCCCTGGCAATGGCTTTAATGTGACCCTATAGCCTATTAGGAACAGAAGGAGAACCTCATCCTAACATGGGCAAAGTCGAAGGCTTCGTTCATTTTAGATAAGACGAGGGAAGAGGCCATGACAATGGTCCTAATGTGCCCCTACAGCCCATTAGATACAGGAGGAGAATCTCATCCTAACATAAGCAAAGTCGAAGGTCTCGTTCATTTTAGATGAGATGAGGGGAGAGACCCTGACAACAGCCCTAATGTGCCCCTACAATCCATTAGGAATAAGTGAAGAACCTCATTCTAACATGAGCAAAGTCGAAGACCACATTCATTTTAGATGAGATGAGGGGAGAGGCCCTGACAATAGTCCTAATATGCCCCTACAGCCCATTAGAAATAGGAGAAAAACCTTATCCTAACATGAGCAAAGTCGAAGGCCTCATTCATTCTATACGAGATGAGGGAAGAGGCCCTGACAATAATCCTAATGTGCCCCTACACCCCCTACATCCTGTTAGGAACGGTAGGAGAACCTCATCCTAACATGAGCAAAGTCAAAGGCCTCATTCATTCTAGACGAGATGAGATGAGGGGAGAGGCTCTGACAATGGTCCTAATGTGCTCCTACAGTCCGTTATGAATAGGAGGAGAACCTCATCCTAACGTAAGCAAAGTTGAAGGCCTCATTCATTCTAGATGAGATGAGGGGGAGGCTCTGACAACGATCCTAATGTGCCCCTATAGTCCATTAGGAATAAAAGAAAAATCTCATCCTAACATGAGCAAAGTTGAAGGCCTCGTTCATTCTAGACAAGATGAGGGAAGAGTCCTGACAATGGCTCTAATGTGCCCCTATAGCCCATTAGGAACAGGAAGTAAACCTCATCCTAACGTGAGCAAAGTTGAAGGCCTTATTCATTCTAGACGAGATGAGGAGAGAGGTCCTGACAACGGCACTAATGTGCTCCTATAGCCCGGTAAGAATAGGAGGAGAACCTCATCCTAACTTAAGAAAAATCGAAAGCCTCATCCGCTTTAGACGGGATGGGAGGAGAGGCCCTGACATTAGCCCGAATATGCCCCTACGATCTCATTAGGAATAGGAGGAGAACCTCATCCTAATAAGAGTAAAAGAGAGAGAGAGAGAGAGAAGGGTCAAAGACGAGCATTGCATTCACATGAGGCAACGATGGACAAGATATTATTTTATTACAAGTTTAAATTTATTACAAGTAGGATGAAAGTCGGCCAAATCGACTATATATTACAAGAAAGTCAATGTGGCAGGGATCGGTAAGATCGATTATAAAAAAATATATAAAAGGAGGCAAAGCCTTAAGATGGACCAGACTCCTCAGGCTTTGCATCATCGACGCCGGCCATCACTAAGGCCTGCTTCAACATAACGATTTTCTCCTCAAGTTCTTTCTTTTTATACAAATTATCTATGCATACTCTATTGATATGCCCAAACTGGCCCTCAAGCAGCCACCACTGCCTCCTTAGGACCTCAGACTCGGCTTTCGCATCCTGGATGGCTTGATGCTCATAGATCAGTTGGAGCTTCAACTACTGAACTTTGGATTTCTCCATCTCGATAGCCTCTAAAAGCTCACCAATTGTCTTCTTCAAGGAGGCAATCTCTTCCGACTCTCCAGTAGAGATAGTGCGTCAACCATCAGCCAGTTGTTACTAGAGACAGCTCACCTCTCTTTTAGCTACTCAAAGCTCATGCTCGAACCTGGTCACTTTCTTCGACCAACTTAGCTTATACTCATTATGCCAGGCTTCAGCATCGTGGAGCAGCTTCCGAAGTTCGGTGAATCTTTTGGACCAGTCCCAATCATACTGGATCCTATCGGTAGACCATGATAAAGTTTCCTCTAGCAGTTGAATTTTTTTCTTTGCCACCGTAAGGTCGATCTCAGGAGAGCTGATCTTTGTCGTTAACTTCCAAGACTTGTTGCTAGCGCTTCTTCTCAGTTCAGTCATTTCTTTCTCAAAGCTGCCCTTTCGAATGCTAAAACTAGTAGAGTCCTTCATATACAGGTTCCTAAGGTGGGTAACTTCGACAGTCGCCTCCGAAGCATTCTTCCTCGATTCTCGGAGATCCTAGATTTTTCTCAACTTCTTCAAGTGATGAATCTTATTCTTCAAGCTCCTAATCAGTGGTTTAATCGAAACCCCATGGGGCAAAGGATCGGCATCAACTGGAAGAGGGGAGTCATGACGTAGGTTATCAAGAGCGTTTTGAACCATGCAAATGACAACACAAAGTGTAAGACTAGAAAAATATATGTCTTTCATTTATTTGGATGTTTTTAAATACATCAGTATAAAAAAAAATAAAAAGAAAGCTACACGATCTTCGAGAATCTTGACCTCGGCTAGCTCGACCATGGAAGAGGTTGGAGCATCTTCATTCGCATCCGATCTGTGGGCAAGCTCGGGCACTGCAGCGACAAGTTTAGGAGCTTCCGGGATAGCTCCTATGGCTAAAGAAGAAGGGACAACTTCGACCCTGAGGGATGAAGGATCAGCTCTGTCATCGGGCTCTTCCATCAAGAGGTCCAAATCTACCTCGAAAAAATTCTCAGCAACCCTCCCCAAGCAGATCTAGAATCCCTCGATGAAGGCCTCCTAAGCAAAAGCTATTTTAATGTCCTTCAAGTCCCTAGAGGACTTGAAGCTTCGATGCTAGTGCAGAAGCACCAAGAAATGCCTCACCTTAGCAAGCGTAGGAAATGAAAAGCGACTTTGGCAGTCACACTCAGTACTTCCTTTCCTTAAACTTCAATCTTGAGTGTAAGGGGACTAGTGTTGGAGATAAATCCGCTCCTACTGAAGTTTTGCTGGATGCTTGATCTTGGAAGGATCCCGCCCGGCAGCAGCCTTCACGGTTAAACCTTAGGCCTCCTTCAGTAGTTGAACTCCTTCAGAACTTCTTCTTCAGCCAGACTCCTCCAATAGTCGGACTCCTCTTAAACTTCTCCTTCAGCCAGACTCTTCCAATAGTTGAACTCCTCTCGAATTTCTCCTTCAGCCAAACTCCTCCAACAGTTGGATTTCATCCAAACTTCTCCTTCAACCAGACTCCTCTAATAGTTGAACTCCTCCTGAACTTCTCCTTCAGTCAGACTCCTCCAATGGTCAAACTCCTTTTGGGCTTCTCCTACAGTCGGACTCTTCCAATGGTCGAGCTCCTTTTGAGCTTCTCCTTCAGTCAAACTCTTCTAATGGTCGAACTCCTCTCAAACTTCTTCTTCAACCAGACTCCTCCAAAATCGGACTCCTTCCAAACTTCTCCTTCAGCCAGACTCCTCCAATAGTTGAACTCCTTTCGAGCTTCTTCTTCAACCAGACTCCTCCAACAGTCGAGCTCCTCTTAAATTTTTTCTTCAAATGGACTCCTCCAAATAGCTAAACTCTCTCCAAACTCCATCTAGTAGCCCCAGAGGATCTCGGCACTCATCCTCGATATAGCCAAAAGAACCATCAATCTCTCTCATCGAAGCTTCGATTGTTGGACCTCGATGGGCTTGCACATCACGATAACAGACACTATCCCCTGTAACAAACTTCACGTGGCTCTGAACGGCCCACTACTGGATCATTATGGCTATCACAATCAGTTTGTTACAGCCTCCATCCACATATGGGACCCTCCAGATATGCTTTTAAAAGAGAGGAAAAGGCTTTTCTTCTCTTTCTAAAAGCTCTGCTAGAATCTCTTTACGTATTCCATTTTCATTGGCTGAAAAAGCTGACTTGATTATCGGAGGGTCTTGCTGGAGCCACCACCCCAAACTTCAGACGAGACTTATTTTGTAGGTCTCGACGGCGACCTCGTCCTCTCCAAATCTAGCTTCAACTCCGGTAATGGTCAAATTTCGTGCCAACAATGACTTTAAGGCAAAATGACCAAGCTTCCTTTTATGGGATATGGAAAAGGGCCATAGACCTACTTGCCCTAGTACATACATATGTGTGTGGCCTATTTGAGGTGTCGACCAGAGGCAATTATGTCAACTTTATTATCTTTATCGATAATCTATCTCAGTATGGGTATCTGTACTTGATACGACATAAGTTTGAAGCAATTGAAAAGTTTAAGAAATTCAGACACAAAGTAGAAAAGTAAATCAGAAAGCCCATTAAGATTCTTCGATCAAATCGAGGAGGTGAATACCTTAGTCAGAAATTTTTGGACTATTTGAAGGATAATGGTACAGTCTCATAATGGACATCACCTGAAATATCTCAACTTAACAGGATTTTAGAATGAAGAAAATGGACCCAATTAGATATGGTCTATCCATGATGAGCTTCACGAATCTTCTAGAGTTTCTTTAGGGACATAGTTTAATAGGGTTCCATCTAAAACCGTTCCAACCACACCATATGAGATATGGCATGGTAAGAAGCCAAATCTAAGTCATCTCAAAATTGGGATTGTCTAACGGTGGTCAAGTTAGAATCTAGGTCCCTTAGAGCTCAATTTATTGGATATCCTAAAGAGTTATTAGGGTATTACTTCTATCTTCTGGAAAACCATAAGATGATTGTGGGTTGACATATCATTTTACTTGAAAAATAGTTTGTTCAAGATGATGGCATTGGAAGATAGATTAGACTCGAGGAGAAAGTCTTCAAAGAGCAAAGAGCCAAGGAACCTGAGGAACCCAGTTAGTCTGAGCCGATCCATAATTCACTACCTCCTCCACCTCATAGGTCAAATAGAATTTTCCATCCTCCTAATGGTACTTAGGTACTATTTTAGAGAATGTAGAGAAAATGTTCCTCATGAGAAATGGATTCATGGTGATGATCCTAGAACCTATGACGAGATGATATCAGATATCGATTCTGAGAAATGGTTAGAGATGATAAAGCTAGAAATTGACTCGATGCACTCGAACCAAATTTGGATCTTGGTAGATCCACCTGAAGGTATAGTACCTATTGGATGTAAATAGATCTTCAAGAAGAAGATATATATAGATGAAAATGTAGAGACATTCAAGACTAGGCTAGTGGTCAAAGGATATAAGGTTAGCTTCTCGTCAGCGACCACCATCCACATATTGCTTGCCATTGCAGTATATTTCAATTACGAAATATGGCAGATGGATGTGATAACGGAGTTTATAATTGGATATCTTAAGGAAGATATTTATATGGAACAGTCGTTTGTTTTCATATCCAGTGATGATGATCACAAAGATTTGCAAGCTGCAAAGGTCCATCTATGACCTCAAGCAAGCATCTTGGAGTTGGAATACTTGATGTAATTAAAAAGTTTGATTTCATTAAGAACAAGGAGAAATCAAGTGTGATCAAGAAGGTCAGTGGAAGCATTATTGTCTTCCTCATATTGTATGTAGATAACATCCTTCTGATTGAAAATGATATTCCCATGCTGACATAGGTCAAAGTATGGTTATCCAAAAAAATTTTTATGACAGACTTAGATAAGGCATCCTTCTTTTTAGGGTCTATAGGGATAGAATGAAGAGGATGCTTGGTCTCTCAAATAAAGGAGGTGCTGAAGAGGTTTAGCATGGTGAACTCTAGATCTAGGGGTATGCAGACTCAGACCTTATGTCTGATTAAGATGATTGAAAGTCGACATTTAAAAGTTTGTTCCAGTGCACTGGTGATACTATAAGTTAGAAGAGTTCTAAGAAGATGGTTCTACTTAATCTGCGATAACCTCGAGATGGATATATTTAGGTTAAGGGAGTCGACTCCGTAGACCATGCAGTTGACCCATTGATGAAGCTGAAGGGAAATCCTGATTTCCCAGTCCAGGTTCGTCCAGATCTGATTAGATCAAGAGATATATTTTAAAAAATTTTCTTGATCTCAATCAGATCTTGATATGTTTCAGATCTAATTCTTATTATTTTAATAAACAAAATAAAATAAGATAAATTAAATCAAATTCAATTTACCTGATTTGGGTAATCCTATTACCCTGTAGATGATCCTGATTGCAGCGGAAGGTTCTGGATCTTAGCCACGCAAGCGCCTGGCCTCTACTGGTATCCACTCGGGTTGGATCTGGAGATCCTCTTCTTCTCTATCACACCTCCAAAAATCAGATCTGGATCTGATCTGGAGGATCTTCAAAACTCTTTTGAAGATCTGCAGTCGTCTTTTTGCAGCAGCGCAGCCTTCTTGATTTTGATCGCCTTTCCTTGATCTGAATCGCACCAACCTAAATCCAAAACCCTTTTGGACGTGGAGAGGAGAAGGAGGAGAAGTTTAGGCATGGAGGAAGAGGGGAGAGGCAGCCTTGGGGCGTGGGAAATCTCTATTGAATTAGGGTTGGGCGCAGGGTCTTATTTATAGACCTCTTGTGATCCAACTCCTCTTCCTCTCAACCAATCACAACCCTTTGTGAAATCAGATCTAAATCTGATTGGTTGGAATAGAGACCCCTGGATTCCTCCTTAGAGGGCACCTAAGACCAGTCAAATTGGATTCTTAGTAGAACTCTGATTGGAATCCAAAAGGGAGGTGGAGTCCTTGTCCAACAAGGACTCCTAGGCGCCTCCTACTTGGGCTCACGCCACCCTTGGCGTGCGCCCTTCTCCTTGCCAGGTTCTGGCAGGGGGACAAGCCCCCACCAGCTCTCCAATAGGTGCATGACATGTGGTCAAAAGTCAAAGGGTCAATGGTCAATGTTTGACCAGTCAAAGGTAGACTTTTGACCAAAGTCAAAGAACAAGAAATGGCAGGTGACCAAAAATGGCAGGTAATGTCTTACAAATAAGACAACCTATTCTGACTTGGACAACCTCCAGTCAGACCATATGAAGGCCTCTGATTGAGCACAAACTCCTTTGGCTCAGTCAGGACAACTTATTTATGATAGTAAAAGAAGAACGTTAGGTTCAATCGAGTGCTAGCACGATTTCCTTGAACCTAATTGAATCTCATTCAGATCAATTGAACTAGATCAGTTCAATTGATGATCACCAGATTCAAACCCTTGTTTGTGTGACCCAGTTAGGTTCAGTTCTGTATGGTAATGGGATATGTCATGATCTCTATCATAGACATCATCGAAACTCCTTTCAATGGATCAGAACTCTTCTGATTCGAACAGCTAGAATGATCGATCATCTAAATCATTCTAATTGCTCCCAAAATCCACCAGTGACACCTAGCAGTATATGGTGGCAACCCATCAGAGCTGAATGCGAACCTCTTGGTGCAGCTACCTGTGTGATTAAGTTCTTCTATCTTGAGCCCCGATCAGATTAGGGTTAAGGTGAACTCGTCAAACCCTAGTCTCTGTCATATGATGTAATCATTCGATTCGAGTCCAATGTGAAAATCTAAATAGAAACTCTTTCTATTATTTCACTCTACCATGGCCATGGATTTCTGGACTTGATTCTCATGATCATCATAGGGCTACTCCTCTACCACCGAGGTAGATAGATCCCATCTTGATGCAATCCAGTTCCTACAATGAACATGCTATAGCCAACATACACCTCAGGGTTCCATATGGCTAGGAGACCGAGTAATGGTGTAGTCAAACTATAACACCCTCAAGGTGAACTGCCGATGCACCTCAGGTCAAAGAACCAGACACACTACTGCAGCATCGAGTCAGTCATTGACGAGAAGGTAGACTTCCTAATGACTACTCGAGGTGGTCACGCTCAGTGCCCTCGTTCTCTAACGAGTACCTGTACTCTCGCTCGGTGTCTCCACACCGTAGACTCAAGACTCATCTACTAAAGAGAAGCGATCGTACACCAACCTTCCGGATCAATCACCATCCTCGTGATGATCCTATGGTCGGAGCTGTTTATGAGTTAATAATGATTATTCATGTCTTAAATTTTCAACTCTTGAAAATATGAATTATCATTACCATTAACTCAAAGGATGTATCACAGACACTAAATACACAGGTGTGATAGAAAATAACCCATTTCATTTATTATAGTCAAAATTACAATTTTGCCCCTAGAAGTGTATTACAAGTGTCAGCCAATTCTGGCTTCTAGGGCACATATATCTAACAATCTCCCACTTGTCCTAAAGCCAATTGGCTACAAGTCTAAGTCCCATCTTCTTAAGGTGGGCTTTGATCTTCTGCTGGCCCAACGGCTTTGTAAGTGGGTCTGCCACATTATCTGTGGAGTTGACTCTCTTGACCTCAACGTAACCTTCCTCAAGATAATCGCGGATGAGATGATATCGCCGCTCAATGTGCTTGGACTTCTGGTGAGACCTCGGCTCCTTAGCAAGGGCTATGGCGCCATTGTTGTCGCAGTAAAGAGGAATGGCATCTGATGGCATTACTCCAATTTCTGCAGCAAACTTCTTGTACCAGAACGCTTCCTTTGCAGCCTCTGATGCAGCTATATATATTCTACTTCCATGGTGGAATCTGCTATCACAGTTTGCTTGGAACTCTTCCAGCTGACAGCTCCACCATTGCACACAAACAGACTTCCAGATGTCGACTTTCGATCATCTATATCAGGACATGAAATCCGAGTCTGTGTATCCCTTGAACTTGGAGTTCTCCATTACCAAAGACCAACATCATATCCTTAGTTCTTCTCAAGTACTTAAGGATACATTTCATAGAAGTCCAGTGTTCTTCACCTGGATTTGACTGATATCTGCTTGTGTGACACTCACAGCATGGGCTATATCAGGTCGTGTACATAGCATGGCATACATGAGGCTCCCTATTGCAGAAGCATAAGGGATCTTGCTCATGCGTTCTATTTCCTCAGGTGTGCTAGGGCACATCTTCTTGGAAAGATGAATACCATGTCTGAAGGGTATTAATCCCCTCTTAGAGTTTTCCATACTAAACCTCTTTAGTACTTCCTCTATGTACATCTTCTGTGAAAGTCCTAGCATCCTATTCGGTCTATCCCTATAGACCTTAATTCCTAGAATAAAGGATGCTTCACCTAGGTCTTTCATGGAGAATTCCTTGGACAACCACATCTTGACTGATGTCAACATGGGAATATCATTCCCAATAAGGAGGATGTCATCCACGTACAATACGAGGAAGACAACAGCGCTCCCACTGACCCTTTTGAAAACACATGGTTCCTCTTCATTTTTGATGAAACCAAACTTTTTGATCACATCATTGAAATGAGTGTTCCAGCTCCGAGATGCTTGCTTAAGTCCATATATGGACCTTTGCAGCTTGCAAACCTTGTGATCAGTATCACTGGATGTGAAACCTAGCGGCTGTTCCATATAGATATCTTCCTCAAGATATCCATTTAAGAATGCTGTTTTCACGTCCATTTGCCATATTTCATAATCGAAATAGGCTGCAACAGCAAGCAATGTGCGGATGGATTTTAGCATAGCTACTGGGGAAAAGGTATCCTGATAGTCAATGCCTTCACGTTGACTATAACCTTTTGCCACCAGTCTAGCCTTGAATGTCTCCACATTCCCATCTGCACCAATCTTTCTCTTGAAGATCCATTTACACCCAATAGGTACTATACCTTCTGGTGGATCTACCAAGGTCCAGACTTGGTTTGAGTGCATCGAGTCAATTTCTGACTTCATTGCCTCTAGCCATTTCTCGGAGTCGATATCTGATATCGCCTCGTTGTAGGTTTTGGGATCATCACCATGAGCACCATTACCTATGAGGAACATTTCCTCTATATCCTCTGAAATAATACCTAAGTATCTTTCAGGGGGACGGGAAACTCTTTTTCCGATCTACGAGGTGGAGGAGGTAGTGTTCTTATTGGCTCAACCTGATTTGGTTCCACTTGGTCCTTAGCTCGTTCTGCTTGTGAGACTTTCTCATCAAGCTTAATCTGCTTTCCAATGCCACTATCTTGAATAAACTGTTTTTTCAAGAAATATGGCATGTCGACTCACAATCACATTGTGGTCTTCTGGAATGTAGAAATAGTATCCTAATGACTCTTTAGGATATCCTATGAATCGAGCTCTAAAGGACCTAAACTCTAACTTGTCCGCTTGTTGTCTTTTGACATGAGCCGGACAACCCCAAATTCTGAGATGACTCAGACTTGGTTTCTTACCGTGCCATATCTCATACGGTGTGGTAGGAACGGTTTTAGAGGAAACCCTATTCAGTAAATAGATTGAAGTTAACAATGAATGTCCCCAAAGGAAAATCAGGGAGGTCTGTGAAGCTCATCATGGATCGAACCATATCCAATAGAGTCCGATTTCTCCGTTCTGAAACCCCATTGAGTTGAGGTGTTCCTGGTGGAGTCCATTGAGAGACTATGCCATTTTCCTTAAGATAGTCTAGGAATTCCCGGCTAAGGTATTCACCTCCTCGATCTGATCGAAGAACCTTAATGGGTTTTCCAGTTTGTTTTTCTACTTCATGTCTGAATTCTTTGAACTTTTCAAAAGCTTCAGACTTGTGTCTCATAAGATACACATACCCATACCTAGATAGATCATCGTAAAAGGTAATGAAGTAGACAAAATTGCCTCTAGCCGGCACATCGAAATGGGCCGCACACATCAGTATGTACTAGGGCAAGGAGATCTGTGGCCCTCTCCCCATGTCCAACAAAAGGGAGTTTAGTCATTTTGCCTTGAAGACAAGATTCACAAGTTGGATATGACTCAAAGTCAATGGACTCAATAGCCCATTTTTCTCCAATTTGTTAATCCTATCTTCTGCTATATGACCTAATCTCAGGTGCCATAGATATCTGTCATTTGGACTATCCCTAGGTCGTTTGGCATTCACGTTTTGCTCGATAGTTAAAACAGGTACATCAATATGCAACTGATAAAGACCATTAACAAGAAACCATTTGCAATTTTATTTCTTTCATAAAGAATGTTACAATGGTCCTTAAAGAAGGTGATCACATAGCCTTCTTGTGCTAAGCATGAAACAGAAATCAAATTCCTGCTAGCTGCAGGCACATAATAACAGTCTTTTAAAACTAAGTCTAAACCAGATGGTAATCGAAGAGGATATGTTCCCACGGCTACTACAGCAACTCTTGCTCCATTACCGATGCGTAGGATCATGTCTCCATCCCTCAGCCTCCTGCTATCCTCAAGACCCTGCATAGAAGTGCACAGATGAGCACTAGAACCAGAGTCAAGCACCCAACTGGATGCAGAAGAAATCGTAAGGTTAGACTCAATAATGAGCATACCTCCAGAAGGACCTTCCTTCTTGTTCTTCAGGGTGGCCAGGTAAGTAGGGCAGTTCCGCTTCCAATGGCCGTCACTGTTGCAATGGAAATACTTTCCTTTGCCATCGGCCTTCTTCTTCGATTCTGCCTTCTTCTTCTTTGATCCTTCCACCTTTTGCTTTTTCACAGACTTCTTTTTCTTTCCATAAGACTTTCTTTTGGAAGAAGTCCGTTCCATAGCAAGAACTGAGCCTTTAGAACCTTTCATAGAAAGCTCAGCGGTAACCAGCATATTCATCAACTCGGCCAAGGAATTTTGAAGTTTATGCATGTGGTAATTCATGATGAATTGCCCATATGCATCAGTCAAGGATTGCAGAATAATATCGTTCTGCAGATCCAAGTCCAACTTCACACCGAGCTTCTCAAGCTCTTCCATGTCCTTGATCATTGTCAGACAGTGATCTTGGACTGACTGCCCATCACGCATCTTAGCCTTAAAAAGTCATTTCGTGACTTGATATTTGGCTGCGCGACTCTGTTCACCAAACATCTCCTGCAGGTGAGCCAACATTTGGCGAGCAGTCCCGATATCTTCATGTTGGTGCTGGAGCTCATCAGACATCGAGCCCAACATGTAATATCTGGCCTTATTATCTTCGTCAATCCATTTTCCAGAGATGCTCTCTGTTCAGTGGATGGACGAGCTGGTAAGTGGGAGGGTCCTGGTCCAAAACATGGTTAACTTCTCAACCCAAAACAATTTTGTATTTCCTGAGCCAATCTTTATAATTGGGTCCAGTCAGTCTATGTGTGTCTAGGATACGTGCCAGTGGGTTGGACGCAGACATTTCCTGTAAGAGTCAAAGATTCTAGTTAGATACATTTAATTTTGACTTGACCAATTTTGTTTAGGATTTTATTTTAAATAAATTAGCTCCCACT